>JAULCD010256998.1:0-10251 GCA_032361085.1 Calliostoma canaliculatum
AGTCCACCCTAAGTTGTTGGTTTGGAATTGGGGAGTGGAGGTGAGGGTGGGGGTGTGGGGGGGGGGGTGTTTGTTTGGGTAGGTTTTTGGTGTTTGTTTTAGTGTGGTTGTTTTAGCCTTGTGTTTTATTACTAACTAACATAATAACCCATGCCAATGATATCAGGCTCATTTTCCCTTTCAGTGCACGAAGGGGCGTTCAAGAAACTCAAACCTGAAAGTAGTTCCCCTGGAATCTCACCTCTGTCTTCCTCCTCCACTGGGTCAGGGCCATCAGGGGGACATAACCCATCTGTATCAACCTGTCCGACTCCCGCCAGGCGGCGCCATAGAACAACCTTCACCCAAGAGCAGCTACGAGAACTTGAAACAGCGTTTTCTAAGAGTCACTACCCAGACATATACTGCAGAGAAGAATTGGCCAGAATCACCAAACTCAACGAGGCCAGAATACAGGTATTTGTTTGTTGAAAATAAACCAAAAACAAATGAGAGTCAATGTGCAATGTGCTATGTTGCAAAATAAGCGGTCAACAAGGTATTTTACATCGACACATGTGTTAGCCCGTAAAGAGCTGAGTACAACATTTGCTTATTTTAGATTTCCTATTCCAACTGAAATACTACACTATATTTGCTTGATACCGGTTTAAAAAGCTATACTGAAACGTTGCCTCTCAGGGCAATGAAGAAGTTGTTATCCATAACAGAATTCTCTTCTATTACTTGAAACAGGCTGTTAAAAGCCTATTCTGTGATTTAAAAGAGCTCCTACAGGAACTATTTTAAACAAATTATCCCAGGATAGGTTTTCAACAGCACAAGGTGATCCCAGTTTTTAGACTGGCTGAAAACAACTCAGCACTTTACGGTGGTTAGAAAAGCGATATAGAAATATTTTGATTCATCACTTGCTTAATAACGGTGTTAGTATCTACACCGAAACGTCGCACAAATTGCAATAAACAAGTTAATATTTCCATAGAATACCATGCTTGTTCATTGTCACCTGTTGACTTTGTCTACTTTCATGAAAAGTTGTGAGTATATTGCCCTGACGCTGATGTTTTATATGGTGGGTGCTACCGGTAGAACAGGACATGCTTTCCTTCACAAACACCAAATGTTACCACTGAATGTCAGTGGTTTGTATATGCAACATTCATATCTACATTGCATTACATTCAGTGAAATCGTTCTTGACAGATAATGATTTTAGATCATTCCCGCATTAACGTTTCATGTTTAGATTGTTTTTCACAAAAGTTTACCTGTCATATTTATACAACATAAGTTGTATTTATAATTGAGCACAACTAACACTTTTTAAATGGAAATACACAGTCCGATGTTTTGAAGTTTCCCGTTGCTAGTAATAAAAAACTGAATGATTTTTTTTGTTTCATCTCTTACGACATTGGGTAACGTTTTTCAAACCCACTCATATCTCAGGATACGGTATTATCACATGCATCTTTCTTCCTCACTGTTTCATGAAACAAACAAAAATGATGCAGTTATGGGTTTGGTTATTTCTCAAATCTGCTAAAAGACACGTCAAATCCCGTCCTACTTAAACACCGCGTGACATCCCAACCCGGATTTACTTCCGCAAGCGCCGGAAGCGGAACTTAAAATTCCTCCATATTGAAGAGCGGTAATGTATCCCGAATTTGACTCCTTAACATTACCACACATAATTCTCGCACTTTAACCCTTCAAGACACAACATTTCTCAACTTTGGTGAGCACTTTTGAAACCTATTCTGTGGAAATGTGTTTAAAAGAGCTCCTTTCAGGAGCTCTTTTAAACAAATTACCACAGGATAGGTTTTTAACAACTTCACAGTTTTAATTCCTGACTCCACTTCAGCTCTATAAGGGTTAACATTAATGTAATGACAGGCCACCTCTTCTGCTTCAGTGTAGTTTTTATTATCAGCCACCCACCTAGATTCAGTCCTCGGGGGATTCTGGTAACGAGGCTTTATTCTATTTTAGCGGATTCCGAGACTCGGAGCGTCCGAATCTGGAAACACGTGTTGGGTGAGGAGATCTGTAACACAATCTCCCCTGGATACGTTCTTCTCATCCCTCTCAAAGGTTAATGGGTATTAATGGAATCCGACTTCAGCTCGTTCTGCTTCTTACCCGGTCAGATAACGGGGCTCACGGGTTAGCTTTACAAATGCAAAAAAACAAATGTGGGAATTGTGTATTTTTGTAAAATGTTAAAATCGTTGCAAAGTGTGAATTTTTCACTTAAAATTAAAATGAGCAAAATTTTGTTACGGTTTTAGCATCTTTTTACAATAGGAAAACTTTCAAATGTTAAAGCCATTGTAATCTGTATGTTTTATATTTAAACTAACAAACATCGTTGAAACTTCGTTTTCCCAAAGAAAAATCTGAAATCGTCAATAACAGTACACTTCTTAAAATGGCAAAATCGCTACCAACTATACATTTTCTTAATAAAAAATACAAATTCAAAACTTATGTACATTGTGCACTTCCCAAGCTTACAGAGGACAAAATCGTTGTAAATACCACACTTGTCAATTATCAGAACTGTTGTTAACTTTCTGACAAAAATATTACTGATGCCATAATCGATGTAAACAGCGCACTTTTCATTTGCAAATATGGTTGTAAATTCTGCACTTTGCTTAGATACAAAACTTTTTTATATAAAAAATTGTGCAGGGTATCTTACTTTTTGTGTCCGTTTATTTTGCAAATCAAGGTAGATTCTTACCAGCGCGTCATTTTCATTATTATCAAATCTAAATGTAGTGTCCTTAAACACCTCATTAAACTTCCAGTCTAAATTACCTTAACAGAATTTCTGTACATGTTATATTCACACATCGTCTATCGTTTTGTGTGGTAGTATTTGTTTAGCCAATTTACATAGTACAATGGGCATCCATAATTTTAGTATTGCTAACATTTAATAAATAAAATTTTACACGAGTGAGTTGTGTAATTAGCGTTTAGGAATTGGAACGGCGAAGAATATTAGAACATATGAAAAACAACTCGGTTTTTTAAAGTATTATTATTTTAATAACTCATTCAGTCACCCATAATTTTAGTTAAGTTAGAACAATGGCGAATATTGAGAAAAATGACTAACATCTTATTTATTGCAAAATAGTTATATTTTTAATGAATTTCAATATCACATTTGGTCTTCCGTAGTTTCAGTAAATTAAAAATAAACATTTAGCACATTTTTTCAATGGCATTGGGAAGCTGGAATGATAACGAACATTGAGATATATGGAGAACAATATCTGTGTTGCTGAGTAGCGACAAAATGTTATACTGTTTTTAATTTCCATTAACTATTAGAATTGTACACATATAGCTGTTCATGATAAATTATCAAAAGTGGTTGCGACTAAACTTCCATTAAATATTTTTGCTTTAGTTTTGTTACAAATCACATTTAAGGTGTTTAAACTTGTAATGTTTGGGTATTGAATTATTAAAAATTAAATGAATAAAATTTAATTTTTAAACGTATTAAATTTGTATTATTTTGTAACACATGTGTATCCTTAAAAAAAACTTTAAAAAATACATATTTTAGAAAATTTTAACCAAAATCTAAAAACGCCATGAGATTTGCTTTCTGTCTAAAAAGAAACGCATATCGAGCGGTTTATTTTCGCCCAGACTTCAGGATTACATTGCTAATCCAGGTCTCAAAACTAAGTCTGTTTCAGAACCTATCTCTGATGGAGAAAATGTATACCATGGGGTTTATTTTAAAATTGCATTATCCGATAGAAAAAGAAAGCTATATGTACTGGCAAGTAACATTAAAAGTGGTCGCAGAATTTAAAACCCTGCCTTTCATGCTAAGTCGCTGGATCGAAAATGTCAAAAGTTTTTCCGCAGATTTCGCTCTGTGACGCTCTAATCGGCTAATGGCGTCTTTTGACGAATATCACTCGTGATAGGTGCCACGACTTTTGGAAAATCTTATTCACAAATCTGTATTTTTTCCCTAAGAGTCCTCCAGTCCTTGATCCTAAAGACAGACAGTAGGAGAATTTGACTCCAGGTAATATGATTAGACGCTGGAACCACGTTCTACCTCACCGTACCCTGATACCAGCAGAATCCGCCATACCCTTCTGACCCAGGCTCAATACGAGAAACTCGTCCGACTTTGTGTTATAAATTCGATTACCATTCTCACTCTTGGTGCAAGCTGTGTTTTACACTAGACAGCATTGAAGACGAGATTGTCAATAAAGTTGAACATGTAGTTAGATTAAAGAACGTTAGTAGACAATCATTTGATTTGTAAGTGGGATTCCAACTGTTGGGTCTGATTGGGATCGAGTCTGGCTAGCAATTGTATCGCCGTGCAGGGTTGTGCGGTGTCAAATCGAGATTTCAAAGTCCAAAAAAATATGATTTAGTTTGAAACAAAAGAATTTTCTCATTGATTTTGTTCATTTTGGCGTTTCTTGTGTTAAGGAATCTGATTTAGAGTTGTTTGCTTTCTTTATTTCTTTAAGAAATGTATCTCGCCTGTATATGATTGAGTAAACACGTGTTTATTATTAATGTGGTCCTAATTAAATAGTGTAAATAGCATTATTATTGATATATATTATTCAACGTGGCTTATTGGTTGGGTTTACAAATGCCAAATTCGCTGTTAAATGAGCACTTTCCAAAGACAAACATGTTCTGATTCTGGCATTTGTAAATTAGTTCTATGAGCCCAGTGTAATTCTAAATAATTTAAGGTATTGGTTAATATTCCAGGAAATATATTAAATCACGTGGATATTTTAAGCTAATATACCAAGGACATGTAAACCAGTCTCAGAAAATATTTTTAGTTTTGAGTTTTGTACTGTCACTTGATAAAAATAAAATAAAAAAGATATGAAACTGTAAGCGCAAACTATTTATCAAATGTAAAAAAAAACCAATTTAATTTGTATTTAAAATATAAAATGCGAAGTATAGTTATTCACTGATGTCAAGAACCAACTGTCTTTTTGATGGCATTAACTTTCCACAATTCTCTTGAAATGCTGAATTTTATAAAACAATTACTCCTTTATGTATTGTTACTAAAACCCCAAAAATAAATATAAAACTTTAGAACACGAGTTATGTTTTGATGTTTTAAATCATTTTCCCGATTTGTTTAAAGCACAAAAATTATAAAATTCTCTTTTTAACTAAAGATTTAAAATGCTGAAATTTATTATGCAAAATATTACTATAACAAAATAGAATTTAAACATAAATCCTAAGTTTTTCATGAATGATCAAAATCGCATATTATCTAAAATATGAACGTTCAAATCATTTTTATTTATTTATGGTTTACAATGCTTAAATTTATTTAACAGTAATGCCTATACGTAGTGTCCAAACATATATAAAATTTAAAAATTTAAATGCTTAATTTTATTTAATTTTTATACTCATACGAATTGTCATGACATCAAAAAAATATATATAAAGTAGACATTATTCAGTAATGTAAAGAACCAGTGGTTTTATCAGATAGTATAAAATTTTCACAATCCTCACAATTAATTACAGACTTGAAATGCTGAGTTTTATTAAATATTAACGCCCAGCATGACAAGTGTAAAGTCAGGGGAGAAAGTAACGACAGAAGGCGACCCATCCTCTTAATCGTTTCTCATATTTCTCAAAGAGACCTCCCCGTCAATTAGAGCCACAGAAAAGAGTCCCGTTTCATATGTCTCCCCCACTCCATTCCCCGTTCCCCATCTCCCGCGCTACCCCGCGGCGAGCGTTCCACAGCTAGCTCGTGACAGATGGGTCTGTAGCAAGGAGACACGAAGTCATCTGTGAGGGCCATTGTCTTAAACACGTCTTCTAGTCGACTGGCGAATAGCTGCAAGGTCCAGTGTCCGAGTACGGGGCTGTAAACACAGCAACACTAATTACAGGGAGAGTTAACACGCGAGTGTGATACAGGGTGGGCCCGGTCAGTAACGGTTGTCCGTAGCGGAGTGTGATACAGGGTGGGCCCGGTCAGTAACGGTTGTCCGTAGCGGAGCGTGATACAGGGTGGGCCCGGTCAGTAACGGTTGTCCGTAGCGGAGCGTGATGCAGGGTGGGCACGGTGAGTAACGGTTGTCCGTAGCGGAACCGTTATCTGTGACGTCATCAGTAAATATAACACGAAGCTTATTGGTTAGGTTTACAAATGCTAAAATCGTTGTTAAACGAGCACTCTTCAAAGAAAAACTTGTTTTTGGGGGGGAAAGTGCACATTTTACAACGATTTTGGCATTTGTGTATTAAATATATGAGCCAATTTCACTATCAAAGGGGTACTGGGCATGGTGAACGGTAAACATGGCACAGGTAAAAATGGCACAGTAAAATGACACAAATGAAAATGACACAAGTGAAAATGGCACAAGTGACAAAATAAGGGAAAATGGCACAACTTTAATAACTATTTTACTTAATAAAAACAGCAAATGAAGTGTACTGTGTTAACATCTAACAACTAAAATCGGATGTTGTGACCAAGTTCACGTTATACTTGAGTTAGATCTTTAGATTAATGTTAATATTTGGTATTTTATAGAGTTTTCATTTAAGTTGTGCCATTTTTTCCTATTTTTACATACTTATAATATTGCTAGCGATTTGGTGCCTGACTCTGAAGTGTTGGTTCGAATCCCGCACGAAACTCAGCCACGCAAAGTGATAGAATCTTCCCTTTTTCAGACACATGTTGTGTTTGTCACTGTCCAAATGGCATAAAATTCATATGATCCATGTGCAATTCTCAATTCTAACTACTGGTTTATTAACTAATGTATTGAATCAGATGGGGATTAATAGAAATACGGGCTCATGGGTTTGGTTTACAACTGACAAATTTGTTGTAAACTGCGAATTTTCCAAAACAACAACGTTTCTAAAAGGCCAAAAATGTATGTAAATTGTGTACTTTTAAAAAGGAGGGGAAATTGTTTTTCTTTAGAGAGTGCACAGTTTATATATACAGGGGTGGATGGTGTGGGCTTTCGAAAACTGTTTGCAGTTGTAGAATAAACCCACGTGTTTAGGGAGTGTTCATCACACGTCCACACTCAGAAATATAACTTTTATAAATTATGTACGATGTGTCATTTTCAACATTTGTTTTCAAAGGTGTGGCAAGAATATCTTTGACAAACGCCTAGTGACTCCGTAATTATGTAGTTACTTATTTACTTATTTAGTTAGTTTGTTTAAGTATTAAACTGTAAGTTGGGTCAAATCAGTTAAGATAATTTCATGTGTAAAGTGGTATCTGTGAACAATATGCTCAATAAATGCCCGATCCCACAGCACTTTTAACTTTTCCATTTTCAGAAATTATTTTTTATTTACATTTCATTTTTCTCTTTTGTTTATAAAATATGTTTAATACATATTTATTAACACTATGTTATTTAACAATCTAAGTCCAGCGTAAACATGCTGTTGAAAACAGTGGGGTCTGGGCACCAAGCCCTACGCCTATTTAAACAAATATCAAACCCACATTCATACCTAGTAATAACTATTATGCAGTGCAGAAAACGATTTGAAGTTCTGTTGTTATTTTAAAAGTGAGCAACCTAAAAAATAATGATTTCCCGTCCCACTCAACCCCCATCCTTTAGGTCAACTAGCGGCTCCTTATATGTTACTTCAATTTAGTACCCCAACCCTTGTCATAATAAAAGCCACGCCTCATTAGTAACATGTTTCAAACTGCTTAAAGAAACCCAACTTACGCAATTTATCAACAGAGTTCTATTAACGGAACAAGTATTTTATCAGTCATGTGCATCTACTGTTCAAACTTTGGCAAAGAGATTCAGTACATTTACGCTGCTAAAAGTATCGACTTGTTACAAATATTACTGTCGCAATTTTAATGAAAATCACGGCGGCACGATCAAATATAAGTTAGGGCACGAAAGGCCACAAATTAACCGTTAACAAGACACACGACCGTAAACAAATATTCACTCATTGCTACAAATTAATTAAACCTCCGACAACCGGCATATGCCGGGTTGTTCCTTCACCATATTTGGCAGCGTGATCTTTGGTTCCATTATCTACCAAATCGCCGATTATCACCGATGAATGCGCTCCACAGGACCAGGCTTTTAATCACTTTCCATGCTAGACCAGCGCATGAATTAAAGTAGCACTGTGTTCATTCTTCCTAATAGTAGGGGGCGGAAACAAGCGCCCTGTTATCTCCAATTAAACTTCATCCAGGGCAGAATTCCTTGTCCAGACCGAGTCCAAGCTCCGCTCTTTGAGTCTTCTCAAATGAATGGACTTACCTTTTGGGAATTCCTCGAAGACCTTTTCTTCTGGTGCGGCCGTCTGTTGTTTTGGACAAACTGCAAAGTTGGAGATTAGGGGGGAATAACAAGCTGTAATTAACGCTGGGGTGATTGGTAAAAAAAGTGTGATTTTGAAGGGTACTGGACGCCTCGGGTGAGAGTTTTTCACGAAAAAGTACCGCTTGAGCAGTTTTAATTGTTGTGCATGACGGGTCTCTGACAATCAGAGTCCTCCAATAACCCCCAGTGTAAAGATACAGATGGCAGATAATTGATCTTCACTTTGAAAGTCCAAGTCGTGGTTTTACATGTCCAATTCTTTTAAAAAAAAGATAAATGACCAAAATTTGATATAATCAAATGTTCAAATAATGGGTTCCCCTGCGTATTTTTGTGTTAACGAAGAAAATGTAATTTTCCTGCACAGGCAAATAAGTGTCTGTTAACAAATGCCAAAAGCGTTGTTAACTAGGCACTTTCCAAAGACAATCATTTTTTTCTTTAGAAAGTGCTCAATTTACAACGATTATTGCATTTGTAAACCAAACCAACTGGTCTAGTGTATTTGTTGAATTCGTTTAGGTGTTTTCTCAACCAAATTGCTTCTGGAGGCGTTGGTTCCTTGTGATTCGAAACTGATGTTTTCCTACATGTTAATTTAATCTAATCTGATAAACATATTTTCCAAATTGTTTTTCATGTAAAATGATCCTAATAGAATGTATTTTTAAGTGACCTTGTTCAAATTGGTGTATAAGAAAAATTAATGGAATAATTTATCATGTATTTTTTTATTGACCCGCTCCGCTACGTCAAACTTTTTATTTTATTGTAACATTCAAAAATATTTTAGGATATATTTTCTCCCAAGTTCAGTTGACAACATTGCGTCATCCAAATCTCAGTGAACTAATCGGTTTGGTTTACATTTGTAAAAGTTCTTGTTCTTTGGAAATTACACGGTTAACAACGATTTGGGCACTTGCTTTCCGAACTCATTTGTTAGGTGTCTGTTCGTGTACTAAATTCTCTTAACGAAATAATTGTAGTTTATTTAATAGTAAACAGTTTAAATAATACTCTTCTAATATTAAACATTATTTTACCTGAGATGATAAAGTTTTTAAAATGATTAATTCAAGCGCCACAATACTAACAAAAATACAGTGACTCTCCTCTCCTTTCATTACTAAATAACTACACTGTACATAAATACATTTAATATAGATATATATATTTTTAAAATTACAAAATAAAAACGTGACACTAAATAATCACGTCCCCCCAAAAATGTCATAAATATTTTAAAGTGCACTTTCTTTTTAAAACGTGAATTTACAATTGACTAATTTTCTGATTTCATGACTGTACGAGTATCCCCAGAGCACCCCCGTGTTTACTGAATATTGACGTGTGATGTGTTTTTGGAGCTTCTATAAATCTACTTGGTCCCCCGGGCGCGTCTCACAGTTCACGTCGAAATGTCAAAGAAATGAAAGATTCTTTTTTCAGCTCCTTATCGATTATAGTACGATTTTTTTCAACGTCTTTGAATTCTTCTTTGGACAAGAGGCCTTACTTGATCATTAATTTTATGTCATTCTGAGGGAGAAGGGCTTACGAAATATAAAACAAATTAGAACTAACTGCAGGACACTTAAAGGATTCAGATAAAGAAAGAAACGAATTAGGTTTTTTTCTGTGAAACATTTGATGCTTACAAATTAAAATTCGTTTTAAAAAAATAATCGGAAATCTACTCTGTCATGTTAAGACGAGAATGAAATTTGATGTCAACCTTGAATTAAAGGGTTAGTAGTTGGTTGCTGTTGTTTTTTGTGTGGGTTTTAGTTGGGTTTATTTTTTTTATTTTTTTTTTTTGGGGGGG
>JAULCD010257109.1:0-10250 GCA_032361085.1 Calliostoma canaliculatum
CACCTTCACAGGACAGTGTTTCAAAAATCTCTTACGATCAACTTAGCCTAAAATCGCTTTGAGGAACGGGGCCCATAAGTGCTGAAGTATAACCGGTTCTAAATTGATTTCTGCGCGACGACAGTCGTAAGCCTCTGATACGAAGCAATCAACGGGATATTTTTCAAATATCACTTATGTTGATTTTAAAGGGCATTTATAGACAAATAATGTAATTGTCTTAAATCACTAAACATTACCTGCATAAGCTTGAACAGTTATTTGAAAAGTCATGAATACTTGAACTTGTGCTCTTATATGATGGGGAACTTTCTAAACTCAGGCCGAATCGGCACAGCATAATGAATTAAACCAAAATATAGAGGCCTATCTTACGCGCAGCCAAATTCATCAAAGAACACATGTTGTAGGTGATTTATTCTGATTAGTTAATGACGTTTTCAGTTTCGTCACAACAAAGGGAGGTAATGGAAGGTTTTTTATTGTGATTTGTAATATAAAAAAATATTGTTATAAAAAATAATACAGTTATTACAATTTAACAGATGGTAAAATTAATATTTTCCTTTGTTTAACATTTTCAAACCAAATAATTCTGAAGATAAAATGTTCAAATTGTGTGTATAAATGGTGTGTAAAATTGTTTTTGAGAAACGGGGCCCCGTGAATTATACCAGTAATGCTGACAAGGAGCGATCAATACAGTAGTTATTAGTGTCCGAAAGCAGTTTACTGAAGTATCGGGCAAAGAGTCCGAGTATAGCCAGCGGCTACAGCCTGAAATGTACTTTGTGGCCAGCACTAACATGGCATAAATGTTTTGACACACACTAATATCCTGTAACAATGGAAATCTCATAACGTCATGTCCCTACACTGCATCACAGAGATATGGTGAAGTGGGACTTGCGTTTACTGTCTGGAAATGAATAGCTTGAGACATTTTTATTTTTTTTAAAAAAGGGCTTTACCTTGAAAAAAGTATTACATCCTTAACCCTTACCGTGCTGCTCACGGAAATATCCGGGTCAGGCTAGTCGCCTGACCAGGATATTTCCGTGAGCCGCACGGTAAGGGTTAAGCTGTTTGAGTGGCATTTGGGATGATGACAGATGTAGATTACATCTTCTTGGTTGCAGAGTAGTGATGTTAGTGATGTTTCGATAAGATTTTTGCACAGTTATCATCACTTGCTTGATAACGATGTAAAATTTACATCAAAATGTTCCTACTCAGCAACCAAGAAGTTGTATTCCATATATTTATTTTAGTTATTAAAGTCATTCTGAGCTCTGCATGTTCTAAAGAATAATGTTTGGCATTTGTAAACGAAACTGACTGGTCCTTGTGTCCTTACCAAATCATTGCTTGAAAGTAGACTCCCACACTTTAACACTTAAAGTGCTGAGTTGATTTCAGCCAGTCTAAAAATTGTGATCACCTTGTGCTGTTAAAAACCTATCCTGTGATAATGTAGCTCTTTTAAACAAATTACCACATGATAGGTTTTCAACAGCCCGTTTCAGTTGGAATTTGAAAACAATGATGAGCAAATGTTGTGCTTAGCACTTTAAAGTTAACCCTTACCGTGCGGCTCCCAGAAATATTCGGTTCAGGCTATTATATATACCCGAATATTTCCTTGAGCCGCATGTACAGACAGGCAGCAAATTTGAGTGAGGCACTAATACTGATAGGCGAAACTCTTTTAAAATGCCGGGACACGCCACTCAGAATAACTTCTTAAAAACTATGCCGCACGGTAAGGGTTAACACTCTAGATCATTTTACCATCGTCTGAAATGGTGAACATGAACTGGTGAACATGAACATCGATCAAAAATTAGTATTTGTTCGGAGTTATATCAATGCACACTGATGTCATGTTCATTAACCCTTACCGTGCGGCGTACTTTGGACAAATTATCTTGAGTGGCTTGTCCCAGAATTTGTTTCAGGATTTCGCCTATCCCATTCTGTACCTCACCCAACATCACTGCCTGTCTGTTTATGCGGCTCACAAAAAATATCCGGGTCATGCTACCAGTATTTCCGTGAGCCGCACAGTAAGGGTTAACATTCATTCATGATCAGTAGAAACAGCTGAGTAATCAGAAATTCAATGTCATAATTCGAAACAGATCATATAAGTGTTTGATCAGTATTTTAGAAGTAGGCGATGGAAGTACTACGAAGAGAAATATTTTATGGATAACAACTTTTTTATTCCACAAGAAGACCTCTCAGCGCAATAAACAAGTTGTTATCCATCATATATGTCTCTTCTATTAGATCATATAAGATTTGGTAAAAAGTGACTGTTTGAAACAGTCAAGTTTAACCCTTAAAGTGCTGAGATGATTTCAGCTAGTCTTATAACTGGGACCACCTTGTGCTGTTGAAAACTTATCCTGTGATAATTTATTAAAAGAGCTCCTGTGGGAGATCCTGATAGGTTTCCAACAGGCTGTTCAGTTGTACTTGAAAACTAAAATAAGCAAATGTTGTACTCAGCACTTTAAGGGTTAATGTTATGTAAAGTGTCTGATTTTTTGGTTTAGTTTAAACATATTTAATTCTTAAAGAAAAGGATTGGAAACAACTTAGAACCCTCTCATTTATATTTATACAACAGATTTAATATATTTCAGAAGATGACAGAGGAGGATATTAAGACAAATAGAAACATGTTTAAATACATTTTGTGAACATTGTATGGTAACTTTACATTGTTACATGGTCACATGGTCACATTGTTTGTAATAGTTCAGTGATGAGTTGATTACAATTATAGTTCATTGTAAAACCAAATTAAAATTTAACAATCTTAAGTATCTGAACATAAGAAACTGGTTGATTACTGTGTTTAGGATAAGTCATATGAATTTGGTTTACATTTGCCAAAATCATTGTAAAGTATGAACTTCACCAAAAAAGTTTATCTTTGAAAAATCTACGGTTTACAGTTGTAGCCTTTGAAACAAGTTCTTCTTTGGTATGGTTGTTAACTGTATTTTACAATCAGCTCAGTGGTAGCAGTCACATCTGATTGCTTACTATTGTATGTACACTACATCTACCTGGGCTCCGTTCCTCGAAGCGATCTAAGTGTAAAGATGATCGTAAGTGATTTTTGTAACAATTTCAAGTAGAGTTGTTTCTTATCATAGGCTTACAAGTGTGGTAGCGCTGAGATAGATTTGGAACCGGTGCCGAATGGCACCGATTCCAAAGCGATCTCTGTGCTACAACAGTTGTAGGCAAATGTTATATTTTAGCACTTACGATCAATTTAGCTTTAGATTGTTTTGAGGAACGGAGCCCTGGTATCTCTGATTGTTGTACACAAACAATTTACAGATACAGATAGTTAGACTATGTGAGGAACTAAGACTACAGTCTTCATAGTATCATAAAGATTACTATAAATACATTGATATAAATATTTCTTGAATATAGTTTTAACATATTTCACATGGTCATGTTTGATATAGAATTACAATGAAGGTGATGCCACAATACATAGAGGTGAGGTCGGAAAACCATATTTTCATGAGTTGCATGAAATAGTCTATTTATTATATACATTTTGTTAAGTTTTAGTACTTTTAATCATTATGTCAACATTTACCAGAAGACTGTAAGCGATTCCTAAGCGTAGCCGTAATCCAATGCCTTTTACCTCTTGTTGACACCGCACACAAATTTAGTTCTAAATTAAAATATCCATGTTATATTCACAAGAAGTAATGACATATTTCACTTTTGAACATACTGCACATATCTATATTCACATAATTAATGTTATGGGCGGAAGATATGTGACCAAACGCTGCATTTATTCAGCTGATAATAGCCAAGTACTTACATGTACGTTGACTTTTGAATTTGTTCTAAAACTTTGTGTGTCTCCTAAAAAATCTGATTGACGATCGATTTCAATAGATAAGACCTTTCACAAACAAATAAGACCTTTTAAAAGTAAATAACATCATGCATAGCAAATAAAACATACCTTTTTTGACTAAGACCTTGAGGAAAAAGACATTATTTCGCGACCGGAAGATGCAACGGGAGCTAACTTTAACAAATAAACCTCCATACATTGAATACAGTGCCAAGTACTGTTGGGAGCATTGACCAGTTATATTTTCACAGTGTGAAAATATACAAATATGTTTTCACTGCTCAGATATTTCATGAATATGACTTATATTTTGCCTGTGTAATTGTATATTTCGTTCACATGTATATGTAGTAGGGTGATATTTATCTCACAGATGACACCGGTACCTTGTCAGCCTACTGACGGGGTTAACCTCTTTGGTAATGTGGACAAGGCACTCGACTTCAGATCAAAAGACACGTGTTCAATTCCCAGCACAGAACTCGGAAATATTACAGCCGCTACAATGAAGCCCAACATGGGGCTGAGCATGTTTGCCAAATCGGGAAACGAAGTAAGTCTCAGCCTCCAACTCAGTGGCTCGGGATGCGCCTTCTGTTGTCTGGGTTATGTAGCAGGGTGATATTCACCTCATATATGACCTTGTTAGCCTACTGACTAGGTTAAGCTCTTTAGAAATGTAGACAAGGCGCGACTACCCATCAAAAGATACGGCTTCAATTCCCAGCACGGGATTCGGTAATTTTACAGCCACAACATACACATAATACAGCATGTTATCTGATGTGTATATCCACGGAGTTGCATGAAAGCTACCTGTCTTTACTTTACTGTTGATTTGAAATTAAGATTCGAGGGCCCCGTTCCTTAAAGCGACCTCAGATTTAGTTTATTGTAAGAGCTGAAATATAAATTTGACTTACAGCTGTCAGAGATTGCTTTAAAACTGGTGCCATTCAGCACCGGTTCCAAATCCATTTTTGCACTGCACCAGTTGTAAGCCTATGTTGAAGATGAAAACATCTGTGCTGGCTGTTGATTCAATTCACCTGCTGACGACTGCATATTTATAGATTTTGTATGTGAATTCCTTTAATTTTAATCATTGCTTTCTGATTGCTGTTTCATACAAGTTTTGGAGGTGTCTTTACTTTTGTGTGATGGCAGCAAGTGTCATGTTGGTCTCTTAATTGTCATGGGTTGGTGTCTTCATTGTCATGGGTTGGTGTCTTCATTGTCATGAGTTGGTGTCTTCAATATCATGGGTTGGTGTCTTCATTGTCATGGGTTGGTGTCTTCACTGTCATGGGTTGTTGTCTTCATTGTCATGGGTTGGTGTCTTCATTGTCATTGGTTGTTGTCTTCATTGACATGGGTTGGTGTCTTCACTGGCATGGTGTCTTCATTGTCATGGGTTGGTGTCTTCACTGTCATGGGTTGTTGTCTTCATTTGCATGAGATGGTGTCTTCACTGTCGTGGGTTGTTGTCTTTATTGTCATGGGTTGTTGTTTTCACTGTCATGGGTTGGTGTCTTCAATTTCATGGGTTGGTGTCTTCACTGTCGTGGGTTGGTGTCTTCACTGTCATGGGTTGTTGTCTTCACTGTCATGAGTTGGTGTCTTCATTGTCATTGTCATGGGTTGTTGTCTTCACTGTCATGGGTTGTTGTTTTCAATGTCATGGGTTGGTGTCTGCATTGGCATGGTGTCTTCATTGTCGTGGGTTGGTGTCTTCACCGTCTTGGGTTTGCGTCTTCACTGTCATGAGTTGGTGTCTTCACTGTCATGAGTTGGTGTCTTCATTGTCATGAGTTGGTGTCTTCACTGTCTTGAGTTGGTGTCTACACTGTCATGGGTTGGTGTCTTCACTGTCATGGGTTGTTGTCTTCACTGTCATGGGTTGTTGTCTTCACTGTCATGGGTTGGTGTCTTCACTGTCATGGGTTGTTGTCTTCACTGTCGTGGGTTGTTGTCTTCACTGTCATGGGTTAGTGTCTTCACTGTCATGGGTTGTTGTCTTCACTGTCATGGGTTAGTGTCTTCACTGTCATGGGTTGGTGTCTTCACTGTCATGGGTTATTGTTGTTATTATTTGTGATGGGGGAGTTGGGTTGTGTGTATTTTGACAACGGTATAATAAGCTATAGCAAACGCTGTCTTATAACGCTATAAAATAGTCATCCATAACGATGTATGTCCTTAACACACCCACTAACATCTGAAATGACAGTCAAACATTTGACTGTGAATGTAGTTTGACAGCTTTGTGCTAACAGAATCTATGCATCTAAACATCACCCTAACTAGTCGAGATACATCGGTTTGTTATATCTATATATGTCGTGTCTAGTTACCTTTGAATAATGCCAAAAGGCATCACATGTACTTTCAAACTATCTAAACAAATCTTTCTGGTGATACTTAGGAACTTGTTAGTACTTTTTATTTCTTACAACTATATACAGTAGAACAAAAGTTTAGAAATTATTCAACGGATTTCCAAAGGAAATCTTATCAAACCAATAAAAATCCGCTGAATAATTTCTTTGGTTTTTTTTCCAGTGTTACCTTAAAGTATGAAGCAATTTGAAAGCTGTTCTAATGAATTAATGTCAAAATTTTCAGATTGACATGGGTGATGAAACCCCACTTCTTCGACTAACCCAACCGCCAACAGCACGAAACTACATGTCAACAAAGTTGCGAGACAGCGGCAGGAATGTCAAATCGGAACCGGAAATGGAACGGAAGGGAAAAAATATGGGAATGAGGCTGGAGCAAAGGAGAAAACTCATTTACCATCGACGCTGGTTGATTAACATCAAGTTTATCATGGCCATGTCAGGAATTGTGTTAATGATTACTGAGAACGAGTTGTTCTTTGCTGGTGTCTTCGCGAAAGGAAGTGCGGTGTCCCTATTGTTAAAAAGCCTGACTTCCGTATCAACGCTAGTGCTGCTTGTGGTAATCTGCAAGTACTATCTGGTGGGCATGGAGATCAGGATGCTGGACGGGGGTGTTGATGACCCGTTGGTGGTGACGCCCATCTCCACATGGGTCGTGTTTATAACAGAAGTCCTGGTCTGTGCGGTCCATCCATTCCCTGGAGACACCAAGATCTCAGCTAACAGTGCAAATGAAAACCAATATTCCTCCTGCATTGACGGTATACTGTCTGTACTCATGATGTTCAGGCTCTACATCGTCGGCCAGTTTATCGTGGTCCACAGTCGGCTGCTGACAGACCCGTCAACTCAGAGTATCGGCGCCGTGAGTACAGTGCGGATCAACCCGTTCTTTGTGTTCAAGTCCGCCATGAACAACAACCCTGGTCTGGTTATAGCTTCCATCATGCTGGCCATGTACACGGTGAGTGTGTGGGGGATGAGGACCTGTGAGCTGTACTACACGGACACAACTGAGACGAAGAGCTTCTCCGAGTCCATGTGGCTCTCTGCCATCACATTTCTTACAGTTGGGTACGGAGATCTGACGCCCAACACTCACTGTGGACGGTTCATAGCTGTTCTGACGGGTCTGATGGGACTCGGGTCTACTGCCTTGTTAGTGGCTGTCATAGCCAAAAGGTTGGAGCAGAGTAGATCTGAGAGATACGTGTATAACTTCCTCACTAGGATACACCTGGAAAATAAACGAAAAAACGCCGCGGCTGATGTCGTCAAGTTAATTATCAAAATCTGGATTAGAAAACGTCGGTACGACTCCTCCATATCGACATTCACTGTTCTTAACTGGAGATTACGGAACGCTGTGCGGACAATGAGACTTGCGCGTGCATCTTTAGCGGAAATAGATGGCGCTTCGATTAGTCTGATAGAAATCAGTCAGATGATAAAGCGTGTCAATTTTGTAGTAGACTCCTTGACGACGTCACAGAGCCAAGTGTCTCGACGTCTGCGACTTATAGAGAAACAGCTGTCTAAGCTCGAAACAGAGTTAGTTGGTCCGACGGAAGCGTGCGAGGAGCCTATCAAAGAACTGAGGCGTGCGCATACGCATGACTGAAATATTAACCATTAGAGTGCTGAAATGATTTTAATAAGACTGTGTCCATCTTCACTGCTAAAAACGTGCATCCTGTGTGCAGGAACTTTTCAAACAATTTACTGTTTGTACTTTCGAAATATTTGATCGGTTGACTGAGTGAGTTATTGGTTAGCGCTGCTTGGGGAATATACAATCATAAGCGGCGATTAATCATGTTGAACATTGAACTGTGAAATGGACATTATTTTTGATAGCACTCTAAGGGTTGAAACGTGTACTTAATTTTTACTTAAGCCTTCATATGAAATGACAAAATACCCTGAGCCCCGATCCTCAAAATCATCTTAGGCTCAGGTAAGTGCTTGATTGTAAGTACTATAACATTGGCTTACGACTGTCGTAGCGCAGAGATCGCTTTGGAACCGGTGCCATTCGGCACCGGTTCCAAAGCAATCTCTTCGCTACGACAGTCGTAAGCCTGTGATAAAAACAACTCCCAGGATATTGTTTTTAAAATCACTTACGATCAACTTAGGCTAAAATCGCTTTGAGAAACGGGGTCCAGAATAACAGCACTGAACCAATGAGTTTTGTTAACAAATGCCAATATTGTTGTAAACCATGCTTTTTTCAAAGTCACTATTTCTGTTTTGCAGTTTTGTTGTTTGTTTGTTTGTTTTGGTGGTGGTGTTTTTGTCGTTGTACGCATCTTTTGGGTTTTCCTGGGGTTTTTTGTGTGTTTTTTTTTGTTTGTTTGTTTTATGGTGAGTCATTTTTGTTATAAAAAGAATGTTGAAAAAAGATATTGCACAAAATGCCAAAACCACAACGATATGTCCTTTTGAAAAGATAATAAGTATTTGTTTTTATTTGGAAAGTGTAAATAAAGTGATAATCAAACCCATTGGCAAAACGCATGCAAGTGAAATAATATTGTGTCATACCGACTTTACATCAAAAAGTTATGGTGTTCCTAATATTGTGGCTCATGGTATAGTGAAGGTGTGTAACAGAAAGTATTGTATATGTATACGTGAACAGCATCATTCAGTGTGCAACTTAATAATGTGAATTTGGTCGATACAAATGGAATAACTAGTGTGGCACAGCATAGACAGAGAATACGTTTATGTAAATTTGGACTAGACTGATGTAAATGCCAATATTACAAGATGGTCAAATTTACAATGTTTAAAACTCTTACCGAGCTAAATAAGGTTAAGTAGATATTTTTTTAAACTGAGACCACCTTCAATTCACCTGATGAAGGAGCAAGCATATGCCCCGAAACGTCGTGTACTTACGAACAAACCAGAAGTTGACATCCAAGAAATCTTGAATTTATTTGTGACCACCTTGTGCTGTTAAAACCCTATCCTGTGATAATTTGTTTAACAGAGGTCCTGAATATAATCAAGTTCTTTATTGCACAGTATTGACGTTTCGGTATAGGTCCTTGCACCTGTTAATTACTACGACGTAATTTATTGGTAACCACTTATTGATTGTCACATTCTGTACTCACAACTTCTAAAATGCCGCTCAAACTGGATGGAATAGAACTTAAATAGAAAAACAATTGGACTTAGCACTTTAAGGGTTAACAACAAAATCATGAATTTAAGTATTGTATTAAAATCTGTGTTGTGTAAAATCGAGTTAGACAGACAAAAACGATATTGTGTTAATTCTTCACATGTTTACGAACATCGCATTTAATCGATTGTGGCTATCCATGAAAACACAACAGATATTGAATCGAATCCTATCCTGCACTAGAATGGTCACGCTTTGTTCGGAAGTCATCGGTGCAAAACAATTGCCTAGATAATTAACTACAACTACCGGCTGAACCGAAAGGAAATACCTTTTTTAATAGTTAAGAGATTGATATCAACTTATCAACAAATCTAAAACCCGGTGGTTGCGTGAACCGACTCAACTTGACGAAAAAGCCAATTACAAAAGGTCGATGCTGAATTGACAACGCCGACCCTGTTTAACGTGGAGTTGATCCTCGTGCTGTAGTCCACGTATTAACGTGAGCTTGTTGAACACCGTATAATTTTCTGTGTAAATGTGTACACTTAGTCGGAAGTTGATCATCTAAAAGGCAATCCATCATGTACGGGCCTGGTGTTGACTCGTGTCAGACAGCAAGTGATATGATCTTATGCACTTTATAGTAGTCAACATGCCCATTGATCGGATTTTTTTCACTTGAGCTTTTTCCTGTTTAAACTCATTTACATGACACCAATATATTTAGTTTTCAAAGGTTAAAATCGTTGTAAACTCGACACTTTTCAAAGAAAAACTTTGTTTTTCTTTGGAA
>JAULCD010257220.1:0-10248 GCA_032361085.1 Calliostoma canaliculatum
CTGATTTACAAAGACGTCATAACTTTACAACGTCCTAAACCTTAACACTGGGTTCATGGATTTTATTAATAAGTGCCAACAATGATTGTATAAACTGTGCACTTTCTAAATAAAAACTTGTTTTTCTTTGGAAAGTGCACAGTTTACAACTATTTTTGGCATTTGTAGACCAAATTTATTAACCCAGTGATATGGTGTAGGACGTAATAAATTTATGAGGTCTTTGTAAAACGGGCCCCCGTTTTGTTTGTAAAAGCTATTGTATTTTATTGCATTATTGTTTGTCGAGAAGGCTGATAGTAACATTGTGTGTTTATGGAACTAATCTGAAATAGAATAGAGCAGATAACGACCAAATTCTAGTCCATTGCTTTATGATGTTCCTCGGTTGTTTTACTGGTACCAGTATCTTGTACTTTATACACACAGCCCTATCTGATATCACGTTTGTGCATGGCCTTACTTTTCGTTAATATGCAAATGATACTAAACGTTCTTATTAAGCATCATCATGCCAGCTTTTGTAGCCAACGAAGCTATTGAAGCGTGTATTGATGACATCTGATCGTGGAAGTACACACACAACTCATGGTAAGCCCTGATAAAACTAGATCATATCAGTTAGTTCCACATAAACCAGCAACTTTACACTATCAAGGGTCGCACTATCGTCCACAAACCTTCCATTAAATATATTGTACATGTATACGTTGTTACCTTACATCAGTGCCTCACATCGCTTGATCAGATCAGTAGCATTTGATGTGAATCCTTTCTCCAACATCACCGCATGGTATCCATAACATCATATCTTTCGGAAAGCGCCGGCAAAAAACTTATTTTGGCTTTTATGACCTCACAGTTAGACTATCGCTGTGGTGTTGTAGCCGAAGTTAACCATTTACAAATAGAGATAATGCTGCACCATGAACAGAAGGTAAATAGCAGGACCCCTTTCCATTGAACGATCTTAGGCTAAGTTGATCATAGGGCAGTTGTCACAGCGCAGAGATTGCTTTGGAACCGGTGCCACATGGCACCGGTTCCAAATCCATCTCTGCGCTACGACAGTCGTAAGCCTACGATGAGGAACAACTCCACGGGACATTGTTTAAAAAATCACTTACGATCAACTTAGCCTAATATCGCTTTCAGGAACGGGGCCCATTTTACTCCACTTCTAAAAGAGCTCTACTGGTTGTGTGCATAAGTTTGAAACATCTTCAGACTTTTCACAATTTCGTGGAACGCTTCCATTACATACATTTTAAGTATAAACTGTATACATCTATCTATATGAAAAATGTTATGCCTCCGCAATAGTTTACCCCTACCTTAGTTTAAAAATTCTATTAAGGCGGTTTTGTTCAAACAGCTTTTCCGTGAGCACTCATTTTAGCTTTTAGTATAAATAACCTTTTGTAATGGGAATTACATGGGTGTGGCATTATGAATATATGCTTGACAAATGTGTGTGAGTGCAATGTTTTTGCAATCCCTTAACGCACACCTTTATGTAATGTATGTGTACAAAATATTAAAAATCAAATGGGACGATTGCAACTGTTCTGAATCTATTTGTAAACACAACAATATATTATTGTAGTATATATCGACAGGTCGTCTTCATAGGTGTTAAACTATATCTCATCTCAGCTCGTTAACATTGATAAACAAAAGTGGCTTTATTATATTGAGTTAATGTCTACACATAGAACATACACACTTTTAAAGTAAAAATTATGCACAGAAGCGTATAGCCAGCTACCACGTTATAAACGACCCGCCCTTGCCTCCTTGAGATGTGGCTCCCTAACTTTGAAATTGATACGGGTAGATACTGTAACCCGCCTATTTCAGTTAACTAACGTTTTCGCAAATTTTGTACAGATTGTGTTCAAGACGAGTCATATATCCTTCTTCAATGTCGACTTTATAATGATTTTTGTTTTAATTTACTTCCAAATCAACTACTTACTTTGCCGTTGACCTTAATATACTACTTAATAATCACAATATCATTCAAACAATAGGTGCAATATGTTTTAAAATGTTTTTGTTATTTATAGTCAGTGATATAATAAATATGTATAATTATAGAACTTTAACAATTAAATATTATTTTATATACTTTTACATTTTAATTCCTTTTTAAAATACTGACTTTAATGTAATTTGTAGTCTTTCATAAACTTTTTGGTTGGCATTTATACATGTGTTTTAATTTTTTACTTTCTTACTACTTTTGTATAAATGTATATGTACAGATTGTGAGATTTAAATAAACTATATTATATAGTATTGCATTGTATTGTATGGATGTCAACGTCTTGGCGTGTATAATCACGGCGTTTTGTGCGTATACGCTCGCTCCGTCATCGCCTGAGTATGTTCCTCCGAAATATCGTGAACGTGCTCGTACACACCAAGAAGTTGACATCCATAAATACTAGAATTGAGCGTCACCTCTAAATGTCCCTTAACGATTTGATCACAATCTATAATAATAATATTATGCATTCTGTTTTTGATTTATTCTGCCACAAAGCTGGTTGATTGATTGTAGCTGCACAACAACATGCATTGCAGAGCCATTAAAACATATGCGACTTTAACTGGAGCCGTGAAAATACAATATAACAGCCTTGTAACCTATAAAAGGAACACTGTTACAAAATAACGTAGCTGATTCTACACGTTCTTCCACAATAAATGGGGTTAATGCTGCAATTTTTTTCTTTGAATGACTCTTAATTTAAACATCTGTAAGACGTATCACATAATATTGCAGTTCAATTCAGATTAAAGAGACCAAGCAATTTGCCTCATGTTTGCAATCAACTTTTATTGTAATTCAATAGTGGTTTCTCTGTCAGTACTACATTCCGCTTCTCCTTCTGCATTATGAAATACAAATTTGTGTATTTGTGGCTCTTTACATTTTTTGCTGTCAATTTTATGAATTCCAAAATCCAGCTCTGTAAACTGAGCGTCTGGGTTTTATGAACTGACCGATTTTCCGGAGGTATTACGTGTGTTGGGTGTGGGTGTGGGTGTGGGTGTGGGTGTGGGTGTGGGTGTGGGTGTGTGAGAGAGAAAGAGAGAGAGAGAGAAAGAAAAAGAGGGAAAATGTGCGCGCGCGCGGGCGCGCGTGTGTGTTTGTGTTTGTGTTTGTGTGTGTGTCACGTGGGGGACTGTTCCCGCAGTGGCGGAACACCGGTAACGACTTGCCGCCAATGGCTGAATATTCCGCTAGCACTCAACAATAACTCAGTCACTCACGAGTAACAACCCCAAGGCAGAACAACTGAGTTTGGCCCACGGACCCTTGGAGCTGGTTACAACAAGCAACAACAATCCGTGGCGGATGCCGTCACAAACCGAACCTAGACGCTTAGGGCGGTGCGAGATTATTTCGCAGCGTCCTGGTATTAGCGTGTGAACTTTAATTTTGGCCTTACAACATTCTCATGTCATTCTTACAGTTTACAGATATTTCCTATCCTTCATTCCTGTCTTTATTGTTAGCATTCACAAGCTGTGAGTTTGTTTTGTACATTAAATATATTTGTTTGGTATTGGGGTTACTATAACTTGTTTTATGACACTTTGAATGGCGACATTACATTCGAGAACACCTAAGGAAGGATAGGAGCCGTCTATTTGTTTATTTTGAAAATTGTCCCATGATATGCCAGGGTTCCTAGCAATAAATGTCTCCATGAATTCGTCAATTCTGATATTTTAGTAATACTAATTGACTATTCGTTGATAGCCTGTTTTATTCGTGCAAGTCTCCTTAACTAGTGTCTCTCAATCTGTGTGTATGTCCGCCTCCACAACCTAACCTTTGTTCCTATGTATAGTGCAAATCCAAACGACAAAACACACTAAGGTTTTACTAAAACAGTGTTTCCTTTTTTGGAATGTAACAAAATGGTGTTACTTATTGAAATATACACTTCTAGAAATTGATTGATTGTAATGAAAGACAATATGTTTTAAATATCTTTTGTTCTTATGATCTTGTAATGTAGCATGGGAAAGTTATCCAAATTGTTAGCCATCTATTAGTCCATGAGTGTGTTTGGGGAAGTTTAGACCTGTTTAGGCAATATTATAGCCATTACTGGCGAGAATATTCCAGTATTTAAATATGTTAGTAAATTAATTATGGGAATTCATGATGTGAACAAAGTTAACCGGAAAAAGATAAACAGTTTCAAAACTGTTGTAGCACCCACGTGGTAAATATGAATAATTATCGAGATTAATGCGCATCATAGGGTAGAACGAATACTGTCCTCGTATGACCCCAGTTTGAACAGCAAAGCTAAGCTTGCTTTTTAAAATCATTGCCAATGCTAATGGATTATCTTCCTGCTGTTACACAATCAATAGTTTGAAAAATAACAAAGCAAAGTAAATCATATTTGAAACTTAATTGTTACATATATTCCTAGATTTCGTAAGACTCTTCTTTGTGACACTTTGTAAAGTAAGCCACATTTTACAGTGAACAATTTGCTAAACATAGAGATATAATACGTTATGGCACAACTATCTTGCCCATTTGCTAATAAGGTTGTGCATTAACATTTTACAAGTACCTTATTTCACCCCCAGCCCATGTATAACATGCCTCATTCTAACTGTACTTCATTGTATTGGTTTAGTGTTTGATGGGGGAACTGTTGTATAGATGGTTAGCCCCGTGCATAACGAACGGAGAAGAATACAGAACATAATGTAAACCTACTCCCAGCAATCTGCATATTTGTTTTTAAATACCTACAATACCATATTCAAAACAAGACTTGCTCATCCTTTTTGATTAGTTTTTTTTTCATTACTCATTGTCAATTATCTTAATCTGCACCGCATCAATTTCCACTCAATTTGTGTTGACAGTCAATGCACCTATTCTATAGCTATAACGTTTCACATTTACAACCTTTACTTTACATGGTTCTGGATAATATGCACAACTGTGTAAATGTTTGTGCACATACTACCAAATCAAAGAGTCGTTCTTTGAAGTTCTGTGCAAACCATTCGGAATTATTGAAGTGGAAGCGAACAGTTCCGTATGTAGATGACTTGTATTGCCTTTTATGTTAAATTCAATGTCATTTGGATTAATTCATTGCATGTTATTTTCTTATCAATATCAATTACATTGTTCTTTCAAAATGGCGGTTACCAAAGTAATTTATTCCCGTAACTGTATAGTCTTCATCTTCTGCATTTAAATTTAATAGAATCTAAACTATGACCACGTTTTTGTTATGGTTGTAAACAAAATACCACATGATTGGTTTTAACATCCTCAGTTCAGGTGGGATATGTAACAGGTTTAGGTTGGACAATGCAACTGACTAATAAACACACGAACTTTCAAAGTGTTGAATACAACATTCCTCAATTAACACTGTTAATAATTATAGAAATTATTTAACGAATTTTCATTGGTGTAATGAGGTTTCCATAGGATATCTCATCAAATCAATGGACATTCGCTTAATAATTTATTTCAATTTTTATTGTAAAATACGCTGTAAGGTACAAGATATTTTCATTTTCTTAAGCGTTGAGGTTGACAATTGCAAACATTAGCTCGAAGAGCTATTTCTTTGACAAGTGAAATGATTGCGCTTTTGAGAGACATTCTAGAATATCAACTTCTGTATTGCAATATGTGGGACGTCGCATATCCATACAGCATCTCACTTGTTCAAGCAAAAAGACAATAGACCCCACCAATAACAAATTAAAACTGAATAGATATAAAACAAATTTTAAATTATATCTGAAAATTTATCTTTTGGTACTTTTTGTTCACAGAAATGCAGCTTGTTCTCATTTAAACAGCACAATTGTTCTGTACAACATGCACGCTCACACAAGTGTAGACATATACAAATATTTGTTTGTACACAACAAAAATATTATTAACTTACATATTAAATCTAGGTTCTTGATGGGCATTTAGAGGTATGGAACATAAGTCTAGAGAATCATGGATGTCAACTTCTTTCTGCATGAGCTCACTGTTTCGAGAAATATGCGTACGACTTCACCAGGGGAATAGTCATTCGCCTAATATAGTAAATATACTCCAAAACATTGTGCTCATGCTAATTAAAAAAAAGTTGTTATTCATAAATTTATCGACTTTTATTATTATAATAGTGTTTCCTGCAGGTATCCCTGTGCTTTTGAGTCCATTTCCTTTTTTATGCTTTCATCACATGATTAGTGTTGTTTTTGGGTTTAATAACCTCACAAGATCAGTTTGTCACTGTCAAGAGTTTTAATGATGATGAGATTGTTGAAGTTTGTCACTTTTAGTTTGTTTCTGTTATCTGTGACAATAATTTCAACTTAAGAAAATACCCTTTTAACCTCCTATTAGGACAAAATTACAGTTGAATGGATTCTCAGGAGATTCACAATTTTAGGGTAGAGTTCACCAGTCTAGGGCACCTGGGGTGAAGGTTTCTGCAGTATAGAGCTGGTACAGCTGTTAGTTTCTGGTCAGAGCTCCTTGATGCCAGTCCACTGGGTCAGCGTTTGGTCAGGAGCCAGTATAAACTAGTCTGCAAGTTCTGCCACCTGCAACAATAATAAATCCCAATGAATAACAACATATATAATATGAAACAGCTACGTTTAATTATGAAAGAGAACTAAGTTGTTATTTGTTGGCTATTGTCACATTACACTTGCCCTATATACAGGAAATAAAATCATTATATGTTGAGTTGGGAAACATGTATAATTTGTTACATCATTTAATAAATTAATGGTCAAAGTGAACATAATTAATTATCATGATGCATAAAAACTATGTTACATTATGAATAATAGTGGTGTGCACAACACTATTAGGCCCATGATGTTTTGCTTGAAAAGTATAAGTAAAGACCTAAAAAAAAGATTTTCCATAAAATTTCCAATTGCTATTTGCTTTAACATATTCGTGTAAGTTACAACAGTACACGATGTTTTCTCAGGAAAGCATTCATTAAAAATATAATATGAGCTTGTCATATAAATTACTGCATTGTCATTGTTTTTATTTTAAACTCGTCTAATTTATTAAGTATTAATAACATTGTCGAAAGATTACCTAAACGACCTATCGCTAAAACCTGGCTATTCAAGATGGCAGATCGCCTTTTTTCTCGTAATGAAGACGAATAAAGAAGGTCTACTGCTTGAGTTGCATGTACTCGCGCATAAATGAAACAATCAAATGTAACTAGGGGACATATTTACCCTCCACCCATAATTTTATTTAAATGCATGTTTACGAGATGGTTTTAAATAAACGTAATAAGGGATGATGATCAGTCTTGATCAATGATGCAACACATACCTCGCGGCGAAAACGTTGAGTGGACGAAATTTCTTTGCTTCTTCTTGGGGTCCCTTGCCCTTTTTCCTTTTTAGTCTTTCCTTGATAGGCCTTTTTGGGCAAAATACTCATATGCCGCCATAACTGCATTTATGTGATTAAATACAGTATATACTTGTTTCAATCATGTTGCTTTAATCTGGTAATTGAGGTAACTCTCTAAACGCAGTTGTTAAAAGGCGGAAAAATCCGGGCAGGTTTACGACAATTCTCGAAAAGGCAGGGCACTTGGAAAAAAGGGCAGGGCCCTTGAAAAAGAAGGCAGGGCGCTTGAGAAAAAGGGCAGGGCGCTGCGCCCTGCTAAAATGCACTGCAGAAAACACTAGTAATGACGTCATAAACCGTGTCAATGGGTTAATGTATTTGGTCTAAGCATGCTAAACAATAGTTGTAAACTGTGCACATTCCAAAAAATAAAAAAAAATTCTTTGGAAAGTTTACAGTTTACAACTATTTTTTTGCATTTGTCGACCGAATCCATTGCCTAGTAGCAAAGTTTACAACGTCGTAAAGTTATGACGTCTTTGTGAAACAGGGCCCTGCAAAAAGGAGCCAAAAGGTGACACTGTTGCTGTCCTAATCCCTGCAGTTGACAGAGGAAGAGGTGGTGCACAAAACATTCCAGGATCAACAAGTTTGCTGATGACCGGTATAAAATTGCCGTGAAAGAGACACTACTACAATTTTTATTTTTGTCCCCAACTCTTCCCTAAGGGTCGAAGATGTTTGTATTGACAAATGTATATTTCTTCCGAAACTGTACCCTGTGGTTGTGCATCTGGTGGACGGCGGTTCATTAAATTAACCCTTATCGTGCGGCTCACGGAAATATCCGAGTCAGGCCATTATGGCCTGACCCGGATATTTCCGTTAGCCTCATTGACAGACAGGCGGGGATGTTGATTAAGATACTAATTGGGATAGAGGAAATTATTTTTTAAAATCCGGGACACGCCACTCAGGATAACTTTTCTAAAACTATGCCGCACGGTAAGGGTTAACAGTTGTTGCAAAAGTGGTTGCAAAACATTCGCTTACAGCTGCCATCACCGCCCCAACTGTTGTAACAAATAAACACTATATTTATGTCATTTGAGAAATTTTAACCAGAGTTCTACATTCATATTGTAAATAATTCATTGATTTTCTTACTTTTTAAAATGATATTTGGCTGTTAACTGTTGCCTGATGAATGTTTTTTATGTTATAAATGTACATAGACTCATGTCATCCGTTTTTTGACGAAATCTCTAATTTTACAAGCTTACTGTAATACATATGTTAGCGGCAATAAGAAAAAATAGGCAATAGTCTTACTTCCTAGGTAAGAGTGTATTTCTTTGCCAATAATGCGCATAACATCTTAAATCAGGAAGTAGCGATACTGCCTGAGCAAATAACGTTCCTGCCTGATTTATTTTAAAGCAGGAAGTAAGGATACTGCCTAACCAATATTCCAATCTTTTGTTGGTATCATAATGTCATATATAACAACATTTAGCCTTTTATGCTATTTTTTTATATATATTTAGAAAAAGTATGTTTTTATTAAGAAGTGTTGTTGAAAACACGCGTAAGCATTGTTACTGCCTAAGGAAATAAGGGGAATTTTCTTTTTAAATTTCAAGGCAATAAATCCATGCCTGAATAGTTTAGGCATTAGGCTTACTGATTAGGAATTAACATAATCGTTTAGTTTTCCTTATTACCGTTAACATAAACGCATATATTAACCTAAGATTGTAAACACTTGCATAGAAAACGTTGACGTGCGACATTCTAAATTATAAGCTAAACATTTAAATGTTTCAGTGACAAAGTGAAAACCTATTTTACAAATTTCATAAACTTTAAGGACTACAGACCCAGTACCAAGGAGTTTAAAAAGTATGGTCTTAACAGGTTTACAGCCACATGCCCTTAGTTCATGTAATTTAGAATGCTTCTACTGTGAGCTTACATCCTTGCTCGGATAAATTATATTTCAATTGTCAGTGAACGGCGAGTACGATGTCGGGACGTCCCTGAACGACTACATCCGTGAGGTGGCCGGCTTGACGGGGACTAAAGTCATGTGCAGGGAGGGAGGTTGTGGTTGCTGTGCGGTCACGGTCACCAAACCTGACCACAACACCGGCAAGGAGAAGACGATTTCACTCAACTCCGTGAGTAAGCTTACATACATAATCTGCAATAAAACCTTAAAATACCACCCAATACATGACAAGTAAGAGTTTGAAGAAATGACGTAGATTGCTATGCATTTAGAGGAAAATAATCTGTACTATTTGCATGATCCGGACATTTATTTAGTCTGCGTTACATCAGATATACGTTATGGTTTATGGCTGTCTGATTAAGGTTACTTTTCATTGAAAATTCGTCTGTTCACAGATGCATTGATTGATAGCGTGTCACACTTTAAACATCATCATTACTTCAGTAACAATAATCTTGGCTGACATATATTTTGCAGAAGGAAAAAATAGCATCACCGTTCTATGCACAAAACATATAACTTTCATTTAAGTCTAGCTCGTAAGCTAAATTTGGGAATAGTAATATAAACGATTGCAAGAAAGTAATAAGAAACACAGACAATGCACAAGGCAGCTAGTTGAAATTTTGTATTTGTTCTTTTATAAGTAGCGCAACAAAAAGATCTGTTAAAGAGATTGTGCATTGGTCATTTAGAAGAGACTCGTATTCTACTGTTACATGATAGTTTCATAGCCGGACTTTGATGAAAGTTAAAACAAGCAGCTGACATGGTCAAGCTATACCCCCCGCAACTGGCAAATTGTTTTTAAATTAAAGATGTCATTGGG
>JAULCD010257331.1:0-10247 GCA_032361085.1 Calliostoma canaliculatum
CCAAACATATTTTAGTATTGCTTTCAAATTATGACTGTTGTGATTGCATTAAACAACATCGACGACCCTGTCAATACTTGCTCTCTCTGGCTGTGCTAATCTGTGAAATGAAGTTACTAATTGGGCAATGTGGCTTAAGATAAGGAACCTGAAACCTTTGTTTACTGGTTCTGATGGTAATACTCCCACCCTCAAAGTGTTGTGCAGTTCTATGCTATGGATCAAAAAGATTGAAACTCGAACATTTAATTGGTTTCGTTATATGTTTTGGGTCTCAAACAACTTTTACCTTACCGGTAATGAAAAGCATACTGCCATTTTCAAAATGTAAGCTGTTTTTTCTTCTAATTCCGGCATGTGTGCTGGTTTTAGTTCACAGGGCTAATAATTTTAAGTGTTACGTGTTGATTCCCAAACTGAAACGGAGTGTTAATTTAGAAATGTGTACGCGTTAGATTTAAGTGTGAAACCAACAAACAACAAACATATATTATACAATCAACAAATGTATAACAATAATCACTAGGTTTACAAATAAATACAAACTAATGCAAATACAGTATAATAGCAGTACAAAATAGAGTAGTAATACAATATTAAATGGCAGTACAAAGTGATATGACATTGGTCAGTCACAGGCAGTAAGGTTCAAATGAAAGCTTGTCTTGAAATGTGTCCCAAATGAGCGAAACACCCCTTACTCTCAATTATGTCCAGACTGTATTCTGCGATGATATTACAGATACATCAAGGGCATGCTAACTGGGAATTACCTAATCTATTTTAGCTCTTCCTGTCTTGAGTGCAGTATTGTCTATAAAAACATGTCACTCACATGTCAATTATTGTGTAATGAACTCTTAACTGCACTTAACCATATAACAGTGCAACACAGTAAATATTATTGATGAACAACAAAATACACTGCCATATAACATAAGGAACAAGTTTATTTGTTATGAAGTTAGCCGAGTTTACACTTCGCTTGTACTCACCTAAAACAGTTTGCTTACTGCAGTTGACATATTTATCAGTGTTCAGTCATCCTGAAAACACTTGCCAATACGTCAGAAATAAACTGTCATTCACTTCGTACCAAACCACTTTCATTGACACTTGTATTAACATCCTGCAAAGTGCAGGTGACAGGCTCACTTTAAGCAGTCACCCATGCATTGTTATTGTTTTGTCAGCTGTAATGCATTGGTTTGATACAATTGACTGCTAATGGAAAGAAGTTCCCACTTATCCTTTTAAACATTTAGTGTAATTCTAGTAATTCATGTAATTCCAGTAAATCTATAAAACGAATGAATTTATCATCCAAAAACTGGCCTCCACGGGAAATATCGCTTGTGTGAGATCAAACAATACCCCCTAGGAGATATCGTCACAAATTATGTCTTTTCATTGCAGCAATATATCCGGCATGACATATCTATTGTCCCATCATTGTGACGTCACAATGAGTATGCATTAGCATTGTTCCAGCTCACGGCAACTCAGACAAATGTCAATAAACAGTTACAAAATGTTTGATTAATGTCATCAGATTGATTTGGAATGATAAATAGGATCTCACCCTCGTGTCTCCTGATTTTAAATATATCAACACTCGTTAATACAAGTTTAAAACTTCTCGGCAAGCCCCGGAGTTTTAAACTTTTATCAACTCGTGTTCATATATTTGATATCAGAAGACACTTGGGCGAGATTCTCTATTTATCACAATCATATCTAAAACTGTGTTGTAATATGGACATTTTAGGCTCTAACCTGATATTCATATTACACTTAATAGAAAACGATGCTTTTATGAATTAATCATACGCTTCGTTATGACTTCGGTCATGCTACTTTAAAAATTACGAATTCAAAATAGTTTCCTAAAGCACGAACCTGCTTTCTTAATTTATGAAAATATCATTTAAAATAGTGCTAAATTGTACTGAGCCTAGTAGTTTGGTTTTCAAAAACAACCGTTGTAGACACCGATTGTATAACAAAAATTAACACACCTTTTACTACGATTTAAACCAAACCAAACTAAAACATTTACATGTGACTACTTTTAATCGATAATAACTGGGACGAATGTGCTTAATTCGGATACAGCAATGGTGCTTAATAATGTCTGAATAGCGGACACTTCAAACAAGTTAGGTGGGGGTCTTTTTGTCTGTTAAATCGTCCATTTGCGAGACGATAACCTTCCCCTCAAGCTTCTGTTAAATGCTATGAACAGGCCATTTCCAAATTGTGAGCTCATTCATATGTATATATAGGCATGTTATAACTGGTACTGAGTGCAAACCATTGGCGCAACAACCAGAAGAAGGGCATGTACGGTTAGTCGTATGACACATTTGTGTGGTCCCCGATGATGGTAATCGCATTTGTCGGCAACTAACACAAGGCGTAGGCGTAAACTACCACTGTGGTCATCAGTGTAATTATCTGAAAGGAGCAAAGGTATTGAATACATTAACCGCCTTTAAGAATCTAGAGCTAAGTGCGTCAATGCTATAAAGGGGACATGAAATATATATCGACACCTTGGCCGTCTAATGGTATGTGGGCATGACACATTTATTGACATGGTTGTGTGTTTCTGCGTCGAACAATAAATGTCATATCTAAACCAGCTGATAGATTTTGTTTTTATATTCCCTGCAAAGTAACAAGTATGTTCATTAATAAAAAAAAAATGCATTTAACAAACTATCGATTAAAATGTGATTCACAAAGAATAATTACCAATTGAAAATACATTTGTCGGATTTTAAATGTTTAAAAGTTTTAAAAGTTTTATGGGATTTGTCTGGCACAATGTTTTACTGAAGGAACAGAGATACCTTCAGTTTAGCGGTCGGTCTTTTAAACTAAATAACACCAACATTAAAAAATTGCTTCCAGGCCATGCAAAAAAGAAAGCTAAAAAGGGGGTGGTCACTTCCCCACGATAACAACTGCTGTTCTAGGTCCTGTTCCTCAAAACGATCAAAACGGTGATCGTAAGTGCTATGGTAAGACACAACTCTACAATACAATGTTCATAACTCCAACAAACATTCACTTTCAATTAGCCATTAAGTTTGTTTTACAAATGCAAAAAAGTGCTGTAATTTCAGCTTTAACTTTTTGGAAAGTGTACTTTCTGCAATAATTTCGGCATATGTAAACCAAACTCACTACATTGGTAATGCAGGCTGACCCTCTGATGTAAACTGATGTCCCCCGCGATATAACTGAACAAATGTTGAAAACGGCGTTAAACTATAACTCACTCACTCACGGCATTTCGGGGCATATTCTTGCTCCTTCATTAGGTGAATAAACTCAATGACGGAGCAAATGTATGCCCCGAAACGTCGTAAACATACCAAAAAGTTGACATCTATGAACACCACAATTAAGCGTTTCCTGCATAGACGCTACATGTCTTTGCAACTCAATGTGAGAGAGAGAGAGAGAGAGAGAGAGAGAGAAACTCCGATTCTTACCAAACATACCAAAACGTTACATCCATGAAGACCAGAATTAAGCAAGTGACCAAATCAACATATTTTTCTGAAAGCTTAAAACTCCGAGTCTTATCTAACTTTTATCAACAAGTGTTAATTTATAATCAAAGTATTTAAAAACGCGATTTGGTGTTTGGGCGTTATTTGCTTGACAATTAGATAGTTGATACTAAAATAAGAATTGGGTTGGAAAAGAGGAACATAAAGAGGATGCTTCACTGCTGCCAATAATTGAGTTCGACACAAATCTTGACTTAAGTCACTCCCAGAACAGACTAGGGGTCACTGTGGCTCAGTATCGGGTATGACCCCCTTGTGCATTGTGACATGAACGCAATCGTGACGACATGGAACGACACAAACGACTCACACAGGGCTGTGATAAAGGGCTGCAGTCAACTCAGCAATGTTACGCGGACGTACAGGTTGATCCTAAACACGACGTCCAAGTTCATCAGACATATGCTCTATAGGGTTCATGTCTGGAATACTGCTAGCCAGTTCATTACTTGAATATGCTGCTGTTTAAAGAAGTGCCTGGTCAGTGCTGCTGTCTACGGACGAGCGTTGTCATGCTGGTAAAAACACCGACGTCATGTTGTGCTAATAGTGGGAGCAGAATTGGATGAAGAACGTTGTCGACGTAACCTTGAGCATTCAATTGCAAGTTGTTCTGAATGACGACACGATTAGAGAGGAAGTTCTGAAAAATGGTACCCCACACCAAAACCCCACCTTCCCCAAAACGATCCCTTTGAAGAACACAGTCAGGACGGAAACGTTAATGTTGACGACGGTAAATGCGGATCCGTCCGTCCATAAAACTTGAAGCGCGATTCATCAGATAAGATAACATTCCTCCTTTGCGTGTTGCCCAGAACGCTCCTGTTGGCAGCCCATTGCTGTCACGCCAGTCGATGTCGGTAGAGAAGGATGTGGCTAACATGAGGTCGACGACACCGGAAAACCAACAACAGCAAGACGCCTTCTCACAGTTTGTGAACTGATCTGACGTTGGCGCAATCCAATTATCCTTCAAACTGTATCTGCAGCTGTCTGCTGTCGGTTCCGTATGTGACTGAATGTGATGAATCGGTCTTGTCTAGGAGTTGTTACACGGGGTGCTTCTGGTAGAGGTCTATCAGCAACACTTCCTGCAGTGTTAAAACGATAGTTCAGTCTTGCGACAGTGGAAAGGTGGTCATGAAAATGTCGAGCAACGTCAATCTACGATGATCCATTAACCAGCATCCCAACGGCCTAGTTCCTCTGATCATTGTTCAGTCGTGATATGGCTCACAAGTGGTGGACACCCTAATGTGCTGTGGCTTTTATGAGAGAAGAGTTCACGAGATAAACATGCAGGAAAGAACTCTTGCCTTTTGTTGCGTTTGTGAGGTTTGCAAAATGTTGCGTTTTAAACATTGCTCATCGTCCTTGTGAATATTGTGTCGGATTTAAATCGGGACTCATGTGGGATAGGATGCTCGGGTACACAGGACTAGTACTGATGTTACTTATCAGTGTTCTCATATTTCCCCAATACGTTTTTGTAGGTCATTAATAACCCAATATGACAAACTTTATAGATAATCAACTTCTTTATTGCACAGTAGCGACGTTTTGGTATAGATTCTTATACCGTTTTCAAGCTGGGGTATGGTTGTTGTACCTGGGGTATGGTTGTTGTTTACTCTCACTGGTAATTTCACTCATCTTGGCCTCTTGGTGTATGCTCTCATTGTTTGTATCTGTTATTCTCATGTATTATTCAATTTGTTATCTTTGTTAATTCCTACGACTCAATTTATTGTAAACCACTTATGTCCTATGCCCTACATATATATTGCTGTACAACAACCATACCCCAGCTTGAAAACGGTATAACAATCTATACTGAAACGTCGCAACTGTGCAATAAAGAAGTTGATTTTTCATAAAGTTTGTCATATTCAGTACTTACAACTTCTAAAATGCCTCTCAAACAATTCATTAATTACCCATTGCGTTTTTAATAGCTTTGAGTGTTGGATGCCTATTGTGACGTCTTGATTGGACAATGTGTGCGCTGGAGGTATTTCCACAATGAAATGACCATGTCTCATAGGGTGTATCGCTTGATCTCACACACGAATACATTGAATTATTTGTTCCAAAAAGTTTGGTTTTAATGTTGTAGTACACATATGATATTGGGTCACAAAAACGTAACTGCGACGGAAAACTATACATTCTGTGCAAAGGCTGACATGTAAGCCCCATGCATTTCACTACCAAAAATGGGTATAAAGAAATGGGTATACAAAAGCATGTGTATTAACAGCATGCATTGCGTAGCATCGTGCTGACAACAATCACTCTATAACAAATACGCAATTATTCAACATTAATAAATGCCACGACTCTCTGAAAAAAAGCGTCTGCGATTCAGTGGTATGCTTAAACCAGGCTCGAATCAACGTGATAATACAAGACAATTTAACATCCACAGAAACACCATTTGGCGTTTATAGCAGTGTTGGCAACATACAAATGCAGTCAGAGACAATCCTCGGAGTGGCAGGCCACGCGTAATCAATAATCGACAAGACAACTGGATTTGAACAACACACCAAGGAAATCAATTCGAGTCAACAACAGTGACTGCAATAAGCATCCATGGCTTTTGACACATATCTTCACAAACCGTACGTCGCCGCCTGAGATGTGCAGAGAGTGTCGCCAGAAGAACCGCCAGACGTCCAATTTTGACAGGAAACCACCATCAAGCACGTTTACCGTTTTGCAGACAGCTTCTACGCTGGGCGGTCATGCAGTGGTGACAAGTTCTATTGTCTGACGAGTCAAAACAACGTGAATGTCATCCCCGGCTCACTCCCCAGGCCTCCGTTTCACGAAGACGTCACTTTATGACGTCGTAAACCTAATCACTGAGCTGGTGGATTTGGCTTACAAATGCCCCAACTCGTTATAAACTGTGCACAGTTTACAACGATTTGGGGTATTTGTAAATCAAACCCAATAACCCAGTGACATGGTTTACGACGTCGTAAAGTTATGAAGTCTTTGTGAAACGGGGCCCTGATCTCTCACCAATCGGGCACATGTGGGATGATATATACCAGCGCTTTCAATGGCAACCACGTGTTCCACAAACCAGGAATTTTGAAACATGTTCCAACAGATATTGGCAGATATTCCACAAGACTTTGTGTGGCGCCTGATCCATGCAATGAGACGAAGAGGTGGACACACACGGGTGTTCATTTGCAAATTGACGCTTTGGCATGTTCATGGTTTTTTTATGGAGTCAGTATGGCAAATTAAACCATTTAAACACTTACAGTGGTAATTTATCTGTTACAATCCGAAATTGTTTTAGAATTGGTAAAAAGCAGAATTTTGCATTAAATCTTATTCAATGTCACACGAACTTTTGTTGTTCAATATAGTTAAATCTAGATGTAACATAATTTTCTTGTAAAAAGGTTTTTTATACTGCTGAAGTTTTTTGCTCACAAATTAAAACCTACTCCAAACACTAAAATTTGAGATTTTATTACAATTAACGTGATACTGTCTATAAAATCCCCACGTTATCTACGTGTATAATGGCGTGTGTAAATTGTATGATGCGTCGTCTTTATCTGGATGAAATTAGGCTCAAGTTGTCACATTATCTAATATACAACAATCTAAACTGAGACATAGCTCTTATAAGCTCAAGACGTCTTAACTTTTTATTTAGCGCTTTAGAAACGAGAGCGCTACACTAAAAGTAAAGTCGTCTTTTATTTACGTCTTAGTAAAACATAACCTTGCTTTTTTAGACATTTGGTTGAATAACTAGCTGAAAAAATGAAGAAATATTGGCTAAAATGGATATTCATTTACAACAGGTTATGAAACGGGCTCCTTGTAAGAAAATATGCTTGAACGTTTTATGTCGTTTTAAGTGCGTATTACTCACTGATTGAAGTTGGAATCCTTTGTCAACCGAATGGCAAGGAATAGCCCCAAAACGTGGTGTTTAGAATTAAAAAAAAATACAATTCAAATATTTCATTCTACAATAGACAACAATGCATAAATGCCTATGAAATATGTACTTAATTTCAATTGAAAAACACACATTGAACAACAATGTCTGCATGTTTAGAACTGTTGTGTCCTGTAGTAATATTTGTGAGGATCGTTATTCTCATCTTGTTGTCACATTGTGTAGTGTATTAAGTGGTATTGATTTATTATCGATGTAAAGTGTCCTGAATTTGACATTTTGCAATATTTACTTTGTTTTAAAAATAAAAATGCACTTAGTTACCAAAGGGAATGAGTGTTTGTCTTTCATAAAATTACTACAGTTTATGCAGGTTGCATCTATGTTTCCAGGGCCCCGTTTCTTAAAGCAATCTTAGGCTAAGTTAATCGTAAGTGCTTTTATAAACAATCTCATGTAAAGTTATTTCTTATCATAGGCTTACGACTGTCGTAGAGCAGAGATGGATAGGCACCGGTTCTAAAGCGATATCTGCGCTACGACAGTCATAAGCCAATGTTATATTTCAGCACTTACGATCATCATAGCCTAAGATCGCTTTGAGGAACATGGCCAAGAATATTGTTTAAAGAATGTCGCTTTTATAACAGTTAACTTACACTATTGGGCAAATACATTTAATTTAAAATCGAGAACCTGGTTAAAACTGTTAACACAAATTCAATTACAGACAAATTATACCATTTTTCATAATTGTTAACCAAGTTAAACACACACAGTTTTCAAGGAATTCGTAAACAGAATATGTTTACCCAATTGAAATACTTATAAAACTAGCTATTGTTTGTACCAATCGATTGTACTGAGGTTGCTATCGTATTCTATGCTCTTAAACCCCATGAGATCGACATTTCCATAACACTATCTCAAAAAGAAATGAATTAAGATAAATCACCCTGCCCTGTTTGCAAGTACCCACTTCCACAAAACTCCTAAAGCATCACAAGGTTATAAGAGCATGGCCACAGTGGCTTTAAATGCAAATTGTCCATTTTATTTATATAAAAGCTTTTTATTTGAAAATTACAGTTTTATTTGAAAATTACAACTTTGGCCAGTGTAAACATAACACATTGGCCCAGTGACTTGGTTTATGAGGTCGTAATGTTTAAATATCATTTTAAAATGGTACCCTGAAAAAGAGATGCCCAGACAAGAAAACAAACAACAGGGGACTTTTTTAGGAATTTTATCCCCCATCAGCCAATTCAACAACAATTTGTATAAATTGCCTTCCTTTCGGTTTTTGGTCTGCTATGGAAACTGTATGACTGGAGAGCCCATTTGTAAGCTAATTTTGATCTTAGTCAATATTTGTTCATGACCATTGAACCAAACACCCAAAGGAAGCTGGGGAAAGGGTAAAGTCTTCTTCTACAAAGCTTCCGTAAAGCTGAGTCGTCTTAACTTGAACCTTAGCGCTCTCGGAACGAGAGCGCTAAGGTTAAAGTTAAGACGACTTAGCTTTACGGTAGCTTTGTAGAACGGGGGCCAGGACTGTATACAGAAGCCATGTTAATGTGTTTGACCTATGCGCTGTCATATTCACTGCAACATGAACCAATCAGCAGATACAACATCGTCACTTTCCCTTGATTGTATTTCAGTTTATAACCAGGAAATTACGGCCAAATATTCTCACGTTGGGAATGTTAGGTTAGAGTGCAGGAATTGCAGTGAATATAAGCATAAAAATACATCAAGAAACAGCCACCACATTTTCATTGCGAAGATCCTATGGCTGATTGGTTAATGCGTTGAGGTGATCAGTGCTGTCGATTTGGTGCCTGGATCTGAGGGTTATACTGCATGGGTCTTAACCACGCAAAGTGATAGAATATTCACTTTTTTAGACATATACTTGTGCCACAATATATGATACACATTATTAAAAAAACATTTTAAGACATAGTTTTACTAGGTAGAGTAATTCAAAAGTAAGCAGTGATGTTTCAAAAAGAAGCTGCATTGCAAAGGACTCGCATTGTGTCGTATTTTTGCATTAATTTTACTTAGCCTTCCGACAACTTACTAATCAACTTACAAAGGGTCAATGTCTTGAGAGAACAAATGTCAAAACGCTTGTAAAGTGTGCACTTTCGAATGAAAATACACCGGTTTAGTGAACTGAAGAAATGAAAACGATTTCTTCATGAACACGCATAAACAGAATTTTAAAATATACTTAAAAAACCTGAAAACAAAGGTTTGCTCTTTGAATGTTATGTTTTGTATTTTCATTCAAGTTTATTTTATTTTTTGTATATAGATCAAAACAGTACTTGTGAATAAGGAGATGTCCCTACTGTGACCCTACAAAAAATAATACCCGCTAAATTCAATTAAAACCGTAGCTGTATTAACTCTTCCAAATTACAACTCTATCCCAATGTTGCGTAATCGCTAGCAATGTGACATCATGATGTGACGTTATAGCATCGTCACATAAGAACATAGCGTCACTGTCTAACCGCATTCACACAAAATTATATATTATTAATATATTAAAGGTGATGTCACTTGATCATTTATTAATGATTTATTGTCACATGAAAAGAACATATTTCGAAACGGGTTTTGTAAAAATGTGCATTTTTAGCTTTAATACAACGAACTAAACTCTTAAAACGATGAAAAAAAAAATTTGGGGAGAGGTAGTTCAA
>JAULCD010257442.1:0-16163 GCA_032361085.1 Calliostoma canaliculatum
GTGAAAATGTAACCTGTAATTAAAAAAGGTTTTAGTTATGTAGTTACGGAAGCATATTAGTGCCAACATGAAAAAAAATCAGCATCTTATATGTAGAACTAAGTATTTCCTAAATAGGAGACTCTCATTTCCACTAGAAAAGGTATAGAAATTACTTAGTAGAGTTCCATTGGTTTGATGAGATTTCCAGGAAATCTCATCAAACTAATAGAAATCCGCTGAATAATTTCTATAATTTTTTACAGTCTTCTATCTAGGAGATTTTATCTGACGTAGGAGTTACTAAGTCCTATATGAAAGATAGGAACTCCTACTTGGGATCAAAAAAGAATTCATGGCACAAATACACTTCTAATACGTATTCTCTTTAATTGGTGTGTGTTTTTGCTCTGAAATTGGGTTTATCTCTGCAATATAATCATGGTATAATTAAATCGAGAAAATTAAAACTGAAAATTTTAAATAACTACATAGTTGCTTTCTATTTTTTTATCAGATTAAAAACCAATTTTAAAGTCAGGAATGGTTTTGATTTTTCTTAAACTTTTTCAAAACATGATTAAAAACCTTTTGAAGGATGACTCTAAAATTACCCAAAAAATTCCTAAAATAAAACAGGAAATTACTAATTGTTTCTTGAAGTTCTGTTAACTCTTAAAGTACTCAAATGGCATTTGTAAAACTTAAAAAGTTATCCTGTGAAAAAATGTTTAAATGTGAGCTCCTGCAAGAACTCTTTTCAACAAAATTGCTGCAGGATCGGACAGCCTGTTTAGCAGGGATTTTGACAATGAAAGTTGTGCTTTGTAATCATTAATAAATTTGGGCTAGTGGAGAGTATGGAGTTAAAAAATACAGTTTACAAAACTGGAACCCCATTTTAATATTTTGTATATTTTAACCCTTAAAGTGCTGAATGGATTTTAGCCAGTCTTAAAACTGTGACCACCGTGCTGTTGAAAAACTATCCTGTGATAATTTGTTTAAAAGAGCTCCTGTAGGAGCTCTTTTAAACAAATTACCATAGGATAAGTTTTCAACAGCCTGTTTTAGTTTGAAAACTAAAATGAGCAAATGTTGTGTTTAGCACTTTAAGTGTTAAGTGCTTTCTCTTCAACACCTCACGTACAAAGTCAACAATCTTTTTCTTAGCCCTTTATGTGACTTCAACATCACATTACATTGTCTCTCTATCTTTACATGTGTCTTCAATATCATGTTAGTCTCTCTTCCTTTACATGTGTCTTCAATATCACATTACAGTTTCTCTTCCTTTACATGTATCTTATAACATAACATCACATTACATTGTCTCTCTTCCTTTACTTGTGTCTTCAACGTCACATTAGAGTCTTTCTTCCTTTACTTGTATCTTCAACATCACGTTAAGTCTCTCTTCCTTTATTTGTGTCTTCAATATCACATTACAGTTTCTCTTCCTTTACATATCTTCAATATCACATTACAGTTTCTCTTCCTTTACATGTGTCTTATAACATCACATTACAGTTTCTCTTCCTTTACATGTGTCTTATAACATCACATTACAGTCTCTCTTTCTTTACTTAAATATCACATTACAGTTTCTCTTCCTTTACACGTGTCTTATAACATCACATCACAGTCTCTATTCCTTTACTTGTGTCTTCAATATCACATCACAGTCTCTTCTTCCCTTATATATGTCTTCAACATCTTGTTACAATGTTTTTCTTTATTTACATTTGTCTTCAGCACCATGATGTTGCAGTGTGTCTTCAGCACCATGATGTTGCAGTGTGTCTTCAAGTGTTTGTTTGTGTCTGTTGCAGATCTTCAGCACCAAGTCGGACATGATGATCCATTGCCAGCAGATCCACAAGCAGGACCCCAAGCCTTACAAATGTCCCACTTGCTCAAAATGCTTTGCCAACTCCTCCTATTTATCACAACACAATCGCATCCACACAGGGATCAAGCCGTACAAATGCGAAATTTGTGAGCGCAAATTCACCCAGCTTTCGCATCTGCAGCAGCATATTCGCACTCACACGGGAGAAAAGCCATACAAGTGCATGCACCCTGGGTGCGGCAAGGCATTTTCGCAGCTTTCTAACCTCCAGTCTCACTCACGATCGCATATGACTGACAAGCCGTACCGATGTAACTCCTGCTACAAGTGCTACGCCGACGAACAGAGCCTGAGGGAGCATATTCCTAAGCACTCGGACACTAAGCACCTTAAGACCCACATATGCCATATATGTGGCAAATCCTACACTCAAGAGACCTACTTGACCCGTCACATGGCTAAACATTCAAATGAAAGTCATAAAATAGCGCCTCGACCAATCAAAACGGAACCGATGGATCCTGCTGATCGTGACTATGGCCGCATGTCCGAGAAGTCTTCTCAAGATGGACCCATAGGTGGCGCTTGTAGCAAGGGCGTATCTTCGGCCTTCATGCCACTGCCACAATTTGGACCGAACGTCAGTAGCAGTTCCAACTCCGGCTACCCCTATGGCCCCAGCCTAAGCTCAAATAGTCTTAGCTCCCCGCTCCCGCACATATCATCGATGACATCACCACGCTATTTCCCCTACGATCCAATCGGATTCCGCAAATCAGATCAGCCAGATCGGAACCTGAACGTTCCGATGACGCCACGAGACAGTATGATTGCCAACAGTCTGCTGAGTCTCCAGCACATAAAGAATTACGCCTCGCAACAGATGCCGAGCTTCACGCCGACCTGCACGACCGGATCCCGACTCACATGATTGGCTTGGCCAGCAGCAATGTAGATATATATATCATGTGGCCCACCACAACGTCATCGCGACGGATGGACTTTGGTCGCTGGTATCTATAGTACGACTTGTAAAGTATGTTATTGGCAATGAGGGTCTTACAAATGGCATATGATATTAATCATGAAGACTTCATGATGGCTGACGAAACTATGCCTTCCGTCTTGAGCCTTCTTCTTCTCAGACTCTACAACGACGAGCATTGACGACCATGAGAAGAAGTCTGCTCAGTGGAACCGCACCAAACGAAAAAAATCGAAAATTAGGACATCAATTTTATAAATCAGATTTTTTTCTCAACATAGGCAAGTCCAAAGCTGTGTAAATATTTCTGGCACGGACTATAAATTTTGAGATTTTTGGGTTAATGCATTAAGACTAGATGTTGTTTTTTTGTGAAGTATTTCTGCTACTCTATACAGTCTGGAAGAATTCCACACTAAGCTGGTGTACAATTTCCTCCTGGAATTTTTCTGGATATTATCTTGCCAGATTTGACCAGTGGCAGAGGGAAATGTGATTGTTATAATTATTCTTAATTACTGGTTTGTGTAAAATCACAGTGTTTATGTCGCCGCACACACTTTGCGGCCAATATCCTGTGTGGTAGGTTACAAATCATGTCTTTATTTTGAGTTGTTTAGCTTGATGATTATCATCACCATTGTGTAGATAGAATGCGCTTATGAAGCACTATATGTTGTGTGCATGTTCTCTTCCAACTAAATCCTTGTTGTGCTCCATGGTGTCAAGGCCGAGGGGTGAAGGTCAAGAGGTCAAAACCTCAAGGTCAAGAGGTAATGACTTCAGGGTCAATTTGAGAGGTTAAAGGTTGAGAGGTGAAGGGCACTTTATGAGCAAAGGATAATGAAAACTCATAACAATCAGTAGAAGTCATGATACGAAAGCCATAGTTTATAAAATTGCATGTGATTTAGAAAAGATTTTTGGGTTTCGCTTGCTTTACACCACCTGTTGGCTTAATATATATATACATATATATATGCAGATTCTGTAAATGTTTCAATGCAGTTATGTTTTTATTAAACATTACAATTGCAGGGAAAATTCATCAGGTTTTACGATTAAGAATAATAAAAACCTCAACCTTCTTAGTTTTGTTTAAACTATTTCAGGAATATATGTTTAATTTTGTTTCTGTTTTTAAAATTGTTTACGCGACAATACTACCTGGTGCTACCCCTCTATTTCACTTTAGAAGGCTTGATTCATGTTTAGACTTAAAACCATTATGTGCTGTTGAAAATCTATCCTGAGGTTATTTGTGTAAAAGAGCTCCTGAAAGGAGCTCTTTTACACAAATGACCACAGGATAGGTTTTCATCAGCCTATTTATATTGAACTTTTGACCTTAAAGGTAACAAATACACCATTCATGTTTTAAGAGTTATTTTATTTATTTTATTTTTTTTATTTTTTTATTTTTTTGCAAATGGCATTGACTTAGAATTGGTAGCACAACAAGGTTTAGTTTCATCACAATGTAATAGTCTTGGCATAAAATGCCCTTATTACGATAAACAGACTCTCATTGATCCATTATATATATTGCACTTACAGAAACATGTTAAAACTGTCTTTGTTCACATTATAGCGATTCCCATACCAATTGCGCAGAGGATAATTTATTGAGGGTAAAATTTCTTTTTTTAAACTTCTAATTCTACTATTAATTTGTTTAACAAAAATTTTAGTTTGATGCTAATACAGTTTTAATTGTGTGGTAATTGTTTCCGAATTTCCCTCTTTCATGTGCTTATTTGTTTGGGAAACCGCAAAATTCATTAGTTAATTTCATAGTTCTACTGATCTCTGCTTTGTATGTGTTCAATGCTCATCGTGTCATTTGTAGAGTATATACATATCCATGATCGGGATATCATCTCTTAACACTATAGCCCTTATTCTGGATATTAAAGACCTTTAACAAATCATCAAAAAATATTGATAACAAATGTGTTGGAGTTGATTTTCTAATACCATGAAATTTTCTTCTCACTTTTTTTAAAATATGAATTTAATTCATCATTTATAATTGCCTTTGATATTCACAATTTATAAAAGTGTGATTGCCTTTTTGATTAATTATATGAACTAGACCTATAGATATAGAATTTTATTCTTTTTGTAAATGCGAAAAAAACCGTACTATTTGTATTAAATCTGGGTTTTAAAAAATGATGCAAGTCAAGAAATTATTTTTACTTGTGATATTTTGTTTTCTCGTTAATTTTGGAATGTTCAAGCTATTAGGCAAACAAATTATTGTCAAAGACAACAAAAATATATGCATGTTATGATCGTTAATATTTGTTTTGAAATTTTCTTCATTTTAACAAATGAGGACATCACAATTATTATATTTATAGTATAATTTTAGAATTGATGGTTTTCTATTTTGGGGCGCCAGTACCTTTTTTATTCTTGAACTATTGCTCCGTCAGCTAAAAGTTGAAAATACACATGTGAAAAATCTTGCCTTTGTTAAAATAATTTTATTGATTTAATTTCACATATTCTAATAAGTACTTTATACTTTTGAAAAAACTCTTAGGTAATTTGTTTAAAAGAGCTCCTGAAAGGAGCTCTTTTAAACAAATAACCAGAGACGTTTTCAGCAGCTCTTTCAAGTCAAACTTTAGATTGAAATCAACAACTAATAAACTCATGTTCTAAGCATTTAATATTATTTAAAAAAAATTTTTTAAGTACATACTTTTGTCAGTGACATTTTTAATTATGTAAACATAAAAAAATTTAAAACTCAACTTAAATATATTATTAATTATTATAAGCAGTGCTAATGACTAAAAATTTAAATCATTATTGGTAAATCGAGAAACAATGCTTTACAAATTGAATTAAAAATAATGAGTAAAATATTTTGAAAAATAGCTTTCAAAGGTTAACAATTTTTTTTATTACTTAACATGTAAATGTTTTTGTTCCTAAATAACTTCTTCAAAGTTATTTCATGTTGTGTTTTTTTTTTCTTCTTTTTTTTTGAGCAAGCTATACACTGGCATATGCAGCTAAATAGATTTAGTAAAACTTGTGTGAAAAGGCAGCAGTTTCTTGTCTAAGCAACTACCAATCTACAAATTTGTTCTTTCATTAAGAACTACAGGTCTTAAGTGTACGGCTTACAAATACCAAAATTGTTGTAAAACTGTGCACTTTAAAAAGTGCAGTTTACAACAATCTTGCCATTTGTAATCCGAAACTGTTCTCTTTTCAAAGTGTACAGTTTACAATGATTTTGGCACTTGTAAAGAACTATTTGGCCTAGCAAATATTTTCGTTTCGGATTTATTTATATTTTAATCCACTGTAGGGCTAAAGCCAATATTTATACTTGTCTGCAATTGTAACATGTAACCAGAACCATCTTACATTTTTTGGCTGTACGCATCTCGACTTTTTTTTCCTCTCCAAATGATATCGCTTTTCAATATTTAAGGTTGACAATCCTTTTCGCCCCTATGTATCCCCTCTAAAATAATATATTTTCATCAGCAAAAGGGGAGATTTCCCAATGAAATTGGGTAGGACAGCTGTTTACGATGATTTTGTGAGTATGTCTGATTCATGGAATTTCGCGAACTTCAGCCAATATAATTGGTTGCTTTCTAAGAGGAACGAAACTAAAAGGATAGGGCTAAAAGGCAGCTATATGTAAGGTAGGACTAAGCTGAGAAAAATTTTTCATGGGGGCCTTAGAGAATGTCAACTGCTATCGTTGGTTAATGTGAATTTGTTGTCTCTTACGAGACTGTTTGACCTAAGGGACATGATTTTTTTCATGGGACTGCTATATTAAGACATGTATGCTCATTTTAGTAAAACATTGATAAATTGTTTACAGTTATTGAGTTCACTTTGTATTGTATCTGGTATTCCGAATACAACGATATTGATCTTCATGTACTGTACAGGTTGAAATAGGTTGTGGCTTGCACTGGTATGTATATGTATACATGTAAAATGCTGTTGTCCTAACTACCGTATATATTGTTCCAACGTCTCCACTGTGTGATCACTTTTCATTACGCCCCCCTCTGTGTTTGGGTCGGCATCAACTGTTATATTAAGGGTTTACTCTATATTCAACCTCTACTATTATTTTTAAGAGTTATCTCCCCTTTGACTGTGCGTCGCCCACATTTTTCTGAGGCCAAGTAATTCCACTTTAAAAGTGGTTATAAGCTTGCATTACTCATAAAATGACTTAAAAGAATTACATATATTGTTTATGTGTCTGTTTTTGTGCATATGTAGACTTTATTAACTATTATGAACCTAGTGGTCATATACCAAAGGGGAGACAACTCAGTATCTGTTATTTGTTAATATGTATCAATTGTGTTGAAAATTTCTCGAAAAAAATTATTTCCTATGTCATGATGTAGATGTACAATGTATAATCACTGAGGAAACACTATTTGACAATGGTGCAAATCTTGACGAGCATCTGTAGCCAGGTACATTCCTAGAATGTCGAAACTTGGAGGTCGTCTATGTTCTAGAGTTACGCTATGTTAGATACGTTGTAAGCACAAACAATGGTGTACAGCAAAACCCGCAGGGGTTGCCATATTGTTCAGTTTGTACGAAAGTTTGTGATTATGTTCGACGTAAAATGAATATTTGTGTGATGAACAAAATATTGTCCCGTAAATTTAACTGCCGTACAAAGCTGTTATTTGTAAACAGGGCCCTGTTTCACGAAACTGTGTAAACTTACGACGTCGTAAGTCATACCACAGAACAATTGGAATTGGTTTACAAATGTCCAAAATTATGGTAAAATGCCCACTTTTCAAAGAAAAACTTGTTTTTCTTTGGAAAGTGCAGTTTACAATGATTTTGGACATTTGCAAACTAAGACTATTCACCCAGTGACAAGGTTTACGATGGCATAAATCTCCAACAGCTTCGTGAAATGGCACCCACGTCCATATTTTACTATTATGACGTATCTTGTGTCTTTATAATGAGAATTTTTTTTTGAGGCTAATTAATCGTTGACTGTGGTTATTTCTCTGTTTATCATCTTGTGTGTATTTCCAAATCCTGTTAGTGGCCACTGTGGTTTCTTATGTGTGTCTCAAGCACCCATGTGCATGTTTTGCAATGTTGTTATAGTTTTGTCCTGGTATGGTAAATCAATCAGTGTTAAGCCTTTTAAAAGCCAAATTCATTCACCTTCATTTTAAAATCTTATAGATGTTGACTGTTCCTTCTTGTTAGCAGAGAAGGGTGGCATTGGTTTCTACATAGCTTGTATGTGGGGTGAGAACAACAACACGTGAAGATTATATCTATGCCAAAGGGTTTCATTTGTCTTGCCTGGTCAAAGGGAAGCAACTCATGTGTAGGAAACTAATAGATACCCACATAAAATCATTGAATTGCACTTGCCATAATGTTCATGCTATTAATGTTACACTTTATTTCAAATAACTGTTTTAGATATTTGACTTTCAGATCCTATTTTTCTAGAAAAGCAAAATATTAACTTTTATTATAAATACTATCCAAACATGTAGTATTTGTTTAATTTTCAAATAATGTTTGATATTTTTAATCATAAAAAAACTAAAAAAACATATAAAGTTTTAAAATAAATCTGATATTCAAAAATAAAAATAAAAAAGAATTTATTCTCATTAAAGATATTAATCTAAACATAGATTTATTGAGCTGAACTTATAAACAACTTTACTAAAATTAATAAATCTACTGAATTAGTAAATCAAATTCTAAAACGTGACAATCTTCATCGGCTGAAATCATCATCATTCATCCTTATCAGCACGCGGTTGTTGACATTTGTTTCATGTTGAAAACGAAATGTTACATTGCACAACATGGAGACAGTTATCCGGCAGCACCTGTCAATATTTGCCGTGTAAGGTGATGTTATCTCACAGGCAGCAATGAGGAGTTATCAGCACTACAACACCAGCTGAATATCTCTATGCAGAACTATATCACCTACTTGGGCCTTCAAGTAACCAATCAGCAGCAAGCAGTGCTTTTGACATTTGTATTTCTTCAGGGGAAGGTTTTTCTGTTGGGTATTTCAATCATATAGTACAACGTTGAACAAGGAGCTTTATCTTGAGGAATACATTGATGCAGACATTTTGAATTTTTGAATTATCCTGTTTGTTCTGTTATTCATGGACATTTTTTTCTGTGTATGCTGAAACCAAAGGATACATAAAGATTTGCAGTTGGACTGCAAGTTTATTCCCATGTTTCACAAATTTCCTAGAGAAAGTATGACTTGTTTGTGACGTGAATGCAAATTTGAAAGATTTTTCTCTTTATTTTTGTCGGGATAGAAAGTTTCAATCATTCCGAAACTCAGTAATTTGTTTAAGATTTATTTAATTTTTCCAGGTTTAGAAAAGGACAGTTTTATCAAGATTCACAAGCACACTGTATGTTAAAGAAAAAAAAAATTATATATAGATTCTTGAACAAACTTTATGTTGAAATTATCGGTTTATGTCCAGAAGAGGAATTTGTATTTCATTTCGACATTGGTCTTATCAATATAAATGCATAAATTTGGAGTAGAACAACATCTTGTGGCTTACTGCTGTAATATGGGCAATATGAGTGAGAGTGGTGGATGAATGAGAGAAGAAGAGGACGAGTGACGCCTAGTTAGAAGGACGTATTGCTGTTGTAATCAAAGCTGTGACAGCCAAGAAACATGGCAATTTATAAAAGCTAGATGGAAATTAGCACCCAGCTATTTTGCAAATGTTACACTTATGTTAATGATACAGCTAGTGTTAACGATATCCTTAGGGCTAGTTAACCCTTAAAAATACCCTTAGTATGATCTAAAACTGAGACCACCTTGTGCTGTTGAAAACCTATCCTGTGGTAGTGTGTTGAAAAGAGCTCCTGCAGCTCTTTTCAACAAATTACAATAGGATAGGTTTTCAACTGCTTATTTAGATTGGAAACTGAACACTGAAACCATCAAGTGTTGCTCTCAACACTGTATGGGTTAAAATTATGTCCTTTCCTGACAAGCTGAGGGCTAATGAAGAATTAGAGTCAATTTCCATCTTTTCTCCTGGATCCTTTAAAAGTCAAAAAGTCTTTTGGTTAATGACAGTTCCTTAGTATATTCTGCTTAATGAATCTCTCATAAGGGTAAGACATTTTAGAAACACAACAATGAAAGTAATTATCAGAGGGTCTAGGTTTAAAACAAAACTTCGGACAGAAGGTCTAGATTTAACCACAAGCTTGGGACAGAGGGTCTAGCTTTAACCACAAGCTTGGGACAGAGGGTCTAGGTTTAACCACAAGCTTGGGACAGAGGGTCTAGGTTTAGTTTTAAGCTTGGGGCAGAGGGTCTAGGTTTAAATCTCAAAGCATGGTGTCCAGTTCTATCCAGCCACTACACTTGCTCATGTTTTTAGGCAGTGACAGCTTTGACTACACCAACTTTACAAATATTATGTGTTAATGAATTAGCTCAATTTTTTCTCCTATGGTAAAAGGTGCTGAAGTGTATACCAAGAAGCTTTACATTTTCTATGCATGGAACTTTCTTACACATTCCAAACACATTTTCTGACTTTAAAATCCATATGGCAGCGATTATTATGGAAGACGACTGTATTTGAAATCTATAATTTCTCAAAGTGTTTGAATATGGTCAATTTTTGTGATAGAATCGTCCAGGGAACGTGACAACAACGCAACGTTTTATCAAGTCAATGCACTTGATGTTTCACCGATTGTTACCCGAGGAGCATTTCTCTTATGATGAACCTAGTGCTAAAAACATTTCATCAATAGTTGTAGAGACAGATGGAAGGATTTGTTTACTCTAGGCGAGAACTACAAACTAAAAACTAAAATCAGGGTTTAACTGTATATTAGAAAACTGTTGACTTTTCCTTTTTTATGTTCTATGTTTGTACTTTTTACAACAACACAAAATTGTGATGCCATTTGGAGTTAGAACTACATCAACGTGATTAATATATTTTCTAAAGTTTGCATGAAATTAGATGCAAATTTTCAAGTCTCAGAGGATTTATCTATATTGCAATACCTGCATTACTGCTGTGAAGATCAAGGTTGTGACATCAACTGCCAGCAGCAGCTTCCTATTCAGTTTATGTCGCCTGGGTAGGTCAGGTCGTGGTGAATGTCACAACCTTTGAGATAACGGCTATCAAAAGGAGATATTACACAGTTGACCAAATTTTCCATATTTTTGTTGGTTATTTTAAAATATATTAAGATGTGAAAAATGCACTTTCCAGGGATGTGTTGTTATGGTATATATGGTTGCTAGGAAACATGAAAAACCAATGCCACTCTTCCTTGTTACTATTGACAATAGGCTTTGGTTGCGGGACACAGTCATAATGTTCTTAAGTTATAAGTTACAAAATACATGAACATTCAGGAGTTACTTTGGATTGCGCCATTCATGCATATAAAAAATGAAATTGTACAGTCAAATTTAAAACCTGCGCCTAGAGAGGCGCAGGTTTCAAATTTGACTGTGCACTTTCATATATAAACTCCAATGAACGATACCAAAACATGGTTGGTAACAAGGGCGAACTGCAAAACAAGCAGACGGGCTACCGGTCCACATACCAGTCTTTCTAAAGTAACCCCTGAACATTCAAACATTTAATACTGTAGAGGGGGAAAAAATGAATCACACCAGGTTCCATTCATTGAAGCTCTCATAAGATAACGACATTTTAACTTTACGAGAGCGCTAAGATGAAAGTTAAGATGTTTCAGCCTTACGGGAGCTCCATGGCATGAGATCCAGACAGGAAATAGTGAAAAACCTTCTGAAGAACCTTGACCTTTTGCACTTCTCAACAGAGCTAAAGTGGTAATCCGTGGAGATGGCGTCAGAATTGCGTAACGCTGTTGTCCCAAAAATTGTTGTAACGTTACCGTTGCTTTGTCGAGGAGTGCATTAATGGTCAGAGGTCATGTGAACTGACGATCCTAACCAAAGCCTGTCTTTACAACTTACCTGTGTCTGTTTCCCCTTGCTTTTATTTCAGTTGGAGCCATTTCCCCGTCATGGCATCTCCCAAATAGATACTGAAGGCATCAATGCCTGTAGCATTTCCCAGATAATTACTAAAGGTACATCTCTTATAACAACTGTATAAATAACCTCTATCTTCTGAATTTACCTAAAGACACCCTACCAACACCATTGCATTTTCTTCAAAGGTTCTTTCTCTTTGTTAACCCTTACCGTGCAGAGTTATTTGAGCCTTGCTATCACTCATGGCAGTTCGCATATGCTTGACACTAACTGAATGTGCACACTAGGTGAAGTTCACTGATCAGGTTTAGACACGCGAGACACACGGTAAGGGTTAACTTTCTTTAAAAACAGCAGTGTATTAGAGAATTTATATTTATATTGACTTTTGTACAAAATTGAAAGTGGAAATTTGAGTTTCAATCATGATATTGCATTTTTTAAAATATATGTTTGTCAAATTAGATCGGGTGCAACTCTCTACTTTTTAAACGAGAAAAATAAGTATTACTGAATTTTCTCTATTACTTTTCTGGTTACCTAAATTATTCCTATTTGTTACTAAATTGATTTTTTTATAAATTCCATAATATTAGCATACATTTTTTTCATCTAAATGTGGATATGAACTAGGTATTATGAACACTCTATTTCATATAATTTGTGCAATTGACAAAAGTTAGGAAACATTTGATAATGGTGAATGTTTTTCAGATGAAAAGGAAAATAAAAACCCAGTTTAGTGCCAGAATGAGTAAATAGAGAAAATTCAGAATTGCTAAAATAGTTCATGAATTCAAATTTCAAAATTAACATGTTAGAACATAAGGGTTATATAACAATTGTTGTTTTAAAGTATCATACTGTATTCTCATTATTTTGCAAAGAAACGTCTCTCTCCACCAAACTAAACCAATATAACAAAACCAAACTGGTCAGTATTGTATTGAAAAAATTTGTAATCTGAAACAAAATCTTTAGAAACTTATAAATCTAAACAATCTGTACCAATTTCTGAATTATTTTCACAAACAGTATGCTACTAACAATACAACAAATCTCCTAAAACTCATTTTATCAAATTTCATTCTCATTTTGTCCAAACTCAGACCACTTTTTTTTAATTTAGAAAATTAGTCAGTAATAAATATTTCTGACTCGAAAGTGAGGGGCATTTTATTTTTCCCAAAACTCGTTTAATTTTCTTTTTTCATATAGTTTTTAAAACAACTTCAATGTGAACATAAGACTACTATATTTTACCAAACCGCTTTAATAGTTGGTAATGAAGATAAAAACATCAAACAATATATAGATATCATAATTCAGCTGTGAAATAATGATAGTAATAAATTGACGTCTCAAATGATATTCTAAATCATTGGAGCAAAATAACAGTAAGGCCCACTCATTCTTAGATACAAGCTTGTGGATAAACTTTCCAAAACTGTTTTATACCTAATATCAAAACATTTACTGGAGAAAAACCAGGCTAAAAAAAAAGGTTTAACCCTTAAAGAGCCGAATTGATTTTAATAAAACAGAAACCACTTACCTTGTTGAAACCTATTCTGTGGTCATTTGTTTAAAAGAGCTCCCAGCGAGAGCTCTTTTAAACAAATGACTACAGAATATGTTTTTAACAGACTGATTTTTAGATGATAATGTTGACAAACAAACAAATGAAATCAACATATGATGATATTGGCTCTCTACGGGTTAACTTTGTTTCCAAATCTGACCACAACATTTTTTATCTATTTATGCAGAAAATAAGAGTTGAACCACCTTCTTTTACTTCATATGCAGTTTTGTGTTGGTCCTTGATAATGTATATTCTATAAAGAAATATATTCAACTATGTAATATTGAGACATAAAATGTTTCAATGTACCGTTTATATAATCATATTACGTGTGTTGTGGTCAGACAAGGAAATGCTAAAAGTCAAGGTGTAGATTTAGAATATGTGTGCATGCATGCATCTTTACATTATTACAAAATATTTGATTGTTTCATTTACTTTGGCCCCAATATCAATTACATAAAAAACATTACATATTATTAGTTATATCTTGCATTTTTAAATTTCAATTTCATGTTGAAAACTGTACATATTTTAGTTTAGCAAGGACAAAATTAGTCAAGATTTCTTAATAAAATTTCTTGCATGAAATTATGTTAAGTTAATATTGTACAGATGCATGCATTTTTCACAGAGAAGTATTTTCCTTCGACTTAAAAATCAGCTAAAACAAACTGTTTCTTCATTATATCTTAAGTGGTGGGTGTGACCCAAACGAACCCTAGTCTATTGTCATGACAACTTGGGAAAAGGTCCAATGTTTTTGCAGGACACTAAACACGACAGGCCGGTTTTCTGCCTTACACTGCTCACGTAATCAGAGACGCCATGTACGAGGAGATGTTTATTTTACGTAATGTTTTTAATTACTATTTATCCATCCATTTCACTCCATCAAGTTCATGGGGTGACTAAACCATTATCGGTGCTTTTCTTTTTGCCCTTAGCACCACTAATTCATCAATCGACAACTCTTCTGTCATGGTGGAGTTACTTCCCTTTGTATTCACTTGCATAGATCAATTGTGGCATGCAGCTTTGTGACATTGCTAACTTTGAATAGTTATCAAAGGGAAATAATTAGGATATATTTTGCCTACCACTAAGCCCAAAATGTCACAAAGTTGCTTGTAACATCATATGTATTTCTGAAAAAAACACTGACTTTAACAAAATTTTGACAATTTAAGTATTCACTGCTTTAAAAATTTATACAAAAAATAAAAAATAACTTTTTTATTTTTAATAAGTCAGTGTAAAACAAATTTGGATATTATTTGTTTGCAAAAATATTCGCTTTATTATCAGTGAAAACTACACAAAGGACAACTATAGATATTTTTAAATTGAGGAATAATTTACACCTGGTTTCCGTTTCACGAAGCTATCGTAATGCTTCAACATCATAAACACAGTTTACAAATGCCTATATCATTTTTTCTTTGAAAAGTTCATAGTTTACAATGAGTTTTGCATTTGTAAACCAAACCTATTGGTTCAATGTACTGCTGCTACAAGCATAAAACTTTATGAAGCTTTTGTGAAATGTTATCCAGGGCCTCGTTCCTCAAAGCGATATTAGGCTAAGTTGTAAGTGCTAAAATATAACATTGGATTACAACTGTCGTAGCACAGAGATCACTTTGGAACCGGTGCCAACATGGCACAGGTTCCAAATTGATCTCTGTGCTACGAAAGTGAGTTCGCTTATGATAAGAAACAACTCCACAGGACATTGTTTACAAAATGTCTTATGATCATCTTAACACTAAGATAACTTTGAGGAACAGCACCCGAAATTTTTATTGCAAGTGAAAACAAAGGGGGTGGTTCTACTTCTGAACTTAAAACAATAAAAGAAAACTCTGGATTGATCTCACAATTTGAAATAAATGCAGAATTTTCTTTTATTGTCTTCACTTTGTACAATGTAAAATACTTTGTACAATGTAAAATGTTAAAAGGATTGTTTTCATTTTTATTCATCATTATTTCTTGTAAAATTCTGAAGAATGAAAAAAATACCCTTCACAAATTTTGGTCAAATTTCAAAATTCAACATTTTGGTTTTCATTGACTTAATTGCAGTCGTGATTTCAAGCTTTAAAAATCACTCTGTTGCTTTTATTCCACAATTGTGTTTGAAAAGGGTTCTATTATAACTATTCTGTAATTCATTTCATCCTTATTTTAAAGACATTTTCAGAGAAGCAGACCATCAACTCTCCCCCTATTGCCATGAACAGTGTGATGTGAGAACTAACCGTCTTACTACTAGAACAATATGTCTGATGCCAGGTTTTTCAGATTTAGGAGGGTGTTTTCTTCTTGGAATGCTCCACTAGGCTACATTGCCCCTCCCCAAAACTCCCAAATCCCCCCGAAAGTTGCCCAAGGTAGCAACTCTAAAAAGTAGCCTTTCCAATTAATTGATCCTGATTACAACTATTATTGGTGGTTTTAATTATGGCAGTCTTCTATTGCTACTTGTATCGAAGCTTTGTTAAAAAATAAAGTTAGAAAATGTACTTCTTGTTTTGTTTTTATTTCTATATGTGATTTTGTTTGAGGAGATGAACCAATGGACTTGGCAATTTATAAGTCTTGGATCATTATTGTTGACAACTTCTTTACTGGCAGGAGCACAACGTTTTGAATTATATTCTTAACCCTTACCGTGCGGCTCACGGAAGTATCC
>JAULCD010257443.1:0-10247 GCA_032361085.1 Calliostoma canaliculatum
TTCCAAATCGATTTCTGCTCTACGACAGTCGTAAGCCTACGATAAAAAACAACTTCACAGGACAGTGTTTAAAAAATCCCTTACGATCAACTTAGTCTAAAATCGCTTTAAGAAACGGGGCCCAGAATTAGATGTATGACAGAGAAACACCCCGCATCTCTCAGCTGGTATTGAGGAAATAGGGGTGATACCGAAGCATTGCACCATGTCCTCACAGTTCTCCAGGGCCTCGTTCCTCAAAGCGATCTCAGGCTAAGTTGATCATAAGCAATTTTTTAAATAGTCCTGTGGAGTTATTTATTATCATAGACTTATGACTGTCGTAGCGCAAAGATCAATTTGGAACCGATGCCGAATGACACCGGTTCCGAAGCGATCTTTGTGCTGTGACTGTGACAGTCATAAGCAAATGTTATATTTTAGCACTTAAGATCAACTTAGCCTAAGATCGCTGTGAGGAACTCAACCCAGTTCAGAATTATCAGTACTGAAAGGGTTATACGACTGGGACAAGTAGAGTTTAGCTGCTGACAAGTAGATTTTGTCTGTTTGCTTATCTGTGGACAAGTTTTAAACAATAATATTTCCACACCCCTGACCTGTGTTTGCTTTTTGTCTGTTTGAATTTACCCTGACTGGTTTATCAAGATGACATGTCAATATTATCAATAATACCCCACTCAGACACATTATACTGACTCTGAGCCAACCAGCCCAAACAATACCCAATCATAAGAGTGCAACATTATTACATCTTTTGATGTGGTGCAGCTGCGTCTAGGAATTTTGAAATTTAAATAGTTTTTACTAAAAGACAAAAAAATATTATTCTGACTCCAGAAAACATGTGTAGGTGAGCGTTGTTGTTTTTCTTGTTTCCCTTGAGTGTAATTTTTATAGTTCGGGGACTGCTGTTAAAAACAGCATCCTTTCCTTTTAAAAAAACAACCCAAAATGAAGTAACAGGTTTTATGATTTAAGAAAATATATTTAAAAAGGGATCATGATTTTTACATGAAAATTTGTACTTAAAAATGTATACGGTCAGCATGGGATGATTTTATTTAAAGTTTGTTTAAAGTTTAAGAGATTTTTCTGAATGTTACCAGCAGTGTTTGTTTTGAACTTCTCAGTCAATAACGTGATAAATTCCATACTTGACAAACCAAAAACGCTGGTAAAGTGAGGATAACTTCTGTAAAAATGTGTACCGCCCAATATTTTGAAAAAATTAAACCCAGATGTGTGTCATTATATTCTTAACAATTCCTCCATATGACGCATAAACGTATGACTGCAAAAACGCAATAAACGTATGACTGCAAAAACGATATAAAATTGTTTGCATAAGTGAAAAGTATGAAAGAGATTAGGAAGAACAAATGATTATGGTGCTGTTTCATAAAGGTCTTGTAAGGCTAAGACATATTAACTTTTATCTTAGCGCTCTCATAATGAGAGCGCTAAGATAAAAGTTAAGATGTCTTCACCTTATAAGAGCTAAAGCTGTCATAAACTTAAAACATAATAACTTTTTATCTTAGAGCTCTCATAAAAGAGCACTAAGATAAAAGCTAAGATATTTTAATCTTACGAGAGCTTTATGAAACAGGACTGTGTTCTCTATTAGTATTTGGTAAGTACTTGTCGCATCGTTAATATATTTTTTTATAGAAAATAAACTAAAAACCCTAAAGAAAAATCTATTAAGTTGTTGAAAACATATCCTGTGGGGATTTTTAAAGAAGCTCCTGCAGGAGCTCTTCAACAAATTATTACAGGATAGATTTGGTTAATTAGGCTGGAATATAGAAATTACAAACATTGAACAAAGCTCTTTAAGGGATAAGGTATGGATTGTGAACATAAATAAAAAGATATATAGTTATATGTGGATGAGGAGTTCAGATAAAAAATAAAAGTTAAATTTAGAGTTGAAATTCTCTTAATGTGAAGGACATGGGAGTTTTTGTTGTCCTTGTAAGTATGAATCTTTCATGCTTGTTGAAATAGATACAACAATTGTTTTTATTACAGAAAATGACATTAGCAAACAGAAACTTGTCTCTCGTACAAGGAGAACATTGCATGACTGTCACAAAAAGTAAATCATTATAGAATGTTTGACACAAATGACCTTGCCTTGAATTACTTTGAATATTGAATACATTGTTTTTTAACCCTTATGATTACCAAACTGATTTTAGTGAGATTAATAAGAAGTAAGACTAGTCAGGAGCTCTGTTAAACAAATTATCACAGGATAAGTTTTCAACACTATTTATATTTAAATTTAGACACAAAAACTCGTAAAAAAAATTAGATTGGCACTTAGAGGGTTAAGCATGCATTTTGTATGGAAGGAAAATTTTATTGAAGAAAAGTAAAAATGCAAAACTATGATAAGAAAATAACAGCCTTTTGTAATTCAAAGGCTCTATATTCAGTCAGTTGTATTTAATTTGTCGATCTTGGAACAATACACTTAGTCAATGTGTTTTGTTTTCAAATGTCAACATGTCTTCTTCGGGGAAAATGGCACACTTGAAAGTTTCACTGTAGAAGTTAGGCTTTGTCACACACTTGTGTTCTGGGTTCCGTTTATAAATGTCAAAATCATTGTGAATATGTACTTTCTCAAAGAAAAACTTATTTTCTTGGAAAGTGAACAGTTTACAACATTTTTTACTTACAAATGGCAAAAACATTGTTAAGTTATTTTTATTTCGAAAGTGCACAGTTTAAAACCATTATGGTTCACAAGTGTCAAAATCATTGTAAACCATTTACTTTCCAAAGAAAAGCTTGTTTGCTTTAAAAAGTGCACAGATTACAATGATTTTGGTATTTGTAAACCAAATTCATAAGCCCAGTATCTTATGGGTCAGTGATCTCACTTGACTAATAAGTTTGGTGTACGGATACCCAAGTCTTGTAAAATGTGCACTTTCTAATGTAGAACAACTTCAAATGCCAAAATCATTGTGAACTGTGTACTTCCCAAAGAAAAACAAATTTTTCTTTGGAAAGTGCACAGTTAACAATGAATTTGTCATTTGTAAATCTTAAGTCATTAGCCAGCATCATGTGTATGTAAGACCATGCACACATGTGCTGTGGTTGTACACTATGTAGGTGTAGATGCACATGTGGCTGCTGGGTGTGGGAATGGCGGGCTATCTCAGTTCTCAATCCCAACCACTGCTGACAGATGACCAGCCCCACGGGACCCCCTGCTGACAGAACTTACACCAGTCCTCTAACTAGTTGTCACTTGAGTAGTTTTATTCACACCCATGTTGTAAGTACTGTCTTGTAACTAGTTTTCAATCGAGTAGTTTCATTCACAGCTATGTTGAAAATACTGTAACTAGTTGTCATGTGAGTAGTACTGGTCTTCACTTTCTACACTTTCCAAAGAAAAATAAGTTTGTTTACAAATGTTAAAATCATTGTAAACTGTGCACTTTCCAAAGAAAAAACGTTTCTTAAACAGAACTCAATCTTTTATTTGAAATGTTCAGTTTACAACAATGTTAATTCTTGTAAGCCAGTGTCCCCTGTCTGAAGTCCAGACCTGACAACGCTGGTCCCCATCTACAACAGCTTGCACTGACACAATCACCAACTGTTGAACATTCATTCTCCATGCTTAATCTGGTTCATCTTCTTTTCCCATGCATTCTCCCTCGGTAATGTTCATCATCAGAAATTGTAGGTTTTCTTTCTTTGAGACCCCTATTTATCCCTACTAGCTCAGTTTACAAACACTTTTGAGCAGCTCCCCAATCCCCACCCCACCCTACCTCACCCCACTCATAAGCGTCCCCAGAGGTGGTGGTCAGGGACTGTAAATAATACCCGCTTCCTCCCCCGAAGTGGATTCGCTTCACAAATGCCAAAAATTATTGTCAACTGTGCATTTTCCAAAGAAAAACTTGTTTTTCTTTGGAAAATACACAGTTAACAATTATTTTTGGCATTTGTAGGCCAATCAATCGGCCTCGTTACCTGGTTTATGATGTTGTAAATTTACGACACCTTTGTGAAATGAGCCCCAGGAGTGCTAGCATATGTTTCCCATAATCAGCAGAATCTGATCTCACTGAAGGATGATCCAGGCTTAATTGAGCTTATTTCATCTTTGCCAGTTATTACCTAGGAAATAAATCCTAGAAATTAGGGTCAACATATTTGCAGTTCCTCTACCTGTCGCTAGGCCAATAAGTTCGGTTTGCAAATGCCCAAATTCTTGTAAACTGTGCACTTTCCAAAGAAACACAAGTTTTTCTTTAGAAAGTGCACAGTTGACAAGAAATTTTACATTTGTAAATCTTGCATTTCTTTATAATTACAGCTTAGTTTACAATGATTTTACAATGTCATTTGTGATATTTTTGAACATGTAGTTTACTACAGTTTTTTTTATGTTTTAGAAAATGCACAATTTACAACAATTTCAGCATTTATAAACCGAACCCATTTCCCTGTATGTGTTCCAGAGGGAACAGGGGAAGAGATGTTGTATATATATACATGTATATAGATAACCATAAAGATGATCTTAATCAAAATGTTTGGTTGCTATGGCAAGTATGAAAGTTTTTATTTCTATAAATTCGCATCTATAGTTCAAGCATGTGCAAACAAGCGCTAATTCCTTTGGGGTATTTTCTTTAAATCACACTGTTTACTGTGTATTGTTTAAATAATGTGACATTTGCGTGAAACAGTAGTTTCAGAAGATGGAATCGTTTACCGACTTTATATCTTCATGTGTTTCCACACACATTTTATGTGTATTTGTGTATTGAAAATCACAATCAGGTTCATCTCTTCAAACAAGCTGTCTCTTTTGTTTCTTTTATGTCTTTAACCCATAAAGTGCCAAAATAAAACCTTTAATGTCCAAATTATAACCAAAACTTTTGAAAACTTATTTATCAGTAATTTGTTTAAAAGAGCTTCTGCAGATTTTTAAAATCAATCTTTTCATTTCCAAGTCTTCTTTATCTTTTAAATCCTGCTCAGTGCAATCTATAATATTTTAAGTTTTGAAATTTCATTGACTTTTGCAAATCTATCCTGTGGTCATTTGTTTAAATGAGCTCCCTTTGGGAGCTCATTTAAACAAACTACCACAGGATAGGTTTTCAACAGCACAAGGTTGTTACGACATTTAGTACATGTATACCAAATTACTATTAGGGTTAATCTCTATCTGCAAGGACTTCAGGGGGAAAAACAGTTTCCATGTTTTGCAAATTCATAAATGACAGTGGTAAACTTTTAATGACTTTAAGAGTTAAGTTCAGTTAGCATTCTTTTAAATCTATTCCTTACAGCCAGGCTGGAATTTAAGAAGAAGAAAAAAATGGTGTAAAATATAATAAGGGTCAAAACTACAAATATAACAAGTAATAAAAACAAAAACACAAACAAATGTCTATAATTACATAACCATCATGGCAATGACAGATTTTGTAGCTTTTAACCTTTACGATTCTGGTGGCATTCTTGGCCCATTGTAGTTTCAAGTATCCATCTTGAGGCAGTTTCAGAACCTATTATGTGGTAATTTTTTCGCAGTACTTCATTTAAGAAAAATAGGTTTAGTTTATAAATGCTAAATTCATTGTAAACTGTGCACTTTCCAAAGAAAAACAAGTTTTTCTTTGGAAAATACACAGTTTACAAATATTTTGGCAATTGTCAAATGGACCCATTGACCCAGTCAAGATAGCCTCTGGTTAATAAGGTTAACAGTTTCTGAGTGGGTCAATGGGTGCAGTGCTATTCGCCTGTCAACTTCTATTAAACTTTAATATTACAAAAAATGTTTTCATTTCATGGTGTGAAATCAAGATTGGTCTCCATGAGCAATTAAATGTCATTTTTAATTAAAACTTGGAGATACAGCAATTGTTGGGTTCATACTGTCACTCATCTGAGTGCATTGAAAAGGAGATATAATGCTGCACACAATCATCTTAATTGGGAATGACAGAAGTTAAATTGTATATATTTGAAAAAAAGTTTTTGTGTTTCTCTTTTATTCACTCAGCACTAAATGATAACCTTTTGAACTAAGAAGTTTAGGATGAAAGGATTTTTGGAGGCAAATGCAGCATTTGCTGCAGATTCTTATTAGATAAATGGAACTGAAATGCTAATATCTTGAAAAAAGATAAAAACCAGCTCTCAGCTAATTGGCATCAACTTTAGATATATTATTTCATTTTTCATTCTGGGCATTGTACCACAAAGCAATCTTAGTGTTAAGTTGATTATAAGTGATTTTTGAAACAATGTCCTGAGGAGTTGTTTCTTATCATAGGCTTATGACTGTCATAGAGCAGAAATCGATTTGGTCACATGTCTGGTCACATGTAGTACATCTATGCGCACTGATAATGAACTGAAACCAACACTCACTATACAAATGCTGCACAAACTAATCTTATCTTTTTACAGTGCTTTACATAAAACAAAACTTGTGACAGTATTTTATTAGTGCATAAAGACTAAACCCTCGCTCCTTGTTCGCGCGACAGTTCATTTATGTACCCATACAGTATTGCCACTCTTCCTCCATACTAAAATAAGCTAATCCTTAGAGCGCCAAGCTAGTTTTAGTAGTGAAGATATTTATATTATGGATAATAACGTCTTTATTGCACTGAGAAGCAACGTTTCTGTATAGCTTCTTACACCACTATCAAGCAAATATGGAGAGTGAGAGCACAGTACTGCATTTTATATAAAATTTAACAACAATTAATAAAACAGTGAGTGATTGATGTACATGGGATTAAAACAGATTTGCAAAAGCAGTAGTGACATGAAAACATGCTGCTTCAATTACATGTCTCAGCGTAATAAAGAAGTTGTTATCCATAATATAATTAATTCCCTTCTATAACTTCCATTGTCAACTTTTCAAATTCCAATCAAACAATTTATGTTAGTATGACTTAAAAATACCTTGTATACTATTGAAAACATATTTTATGATAGGTTGTTTAAAAGAGCTCCGATGGGTGATTTTTTTCACAAATCGGCACAGGATCATGTTTTTTTATGATATGTTGTTTAAAATAGCTCCGTTAGTTGATTTTTTATCAAATAGTCACAGGATAATTTTTACCATACTACAGTACACAAATCATAATACTAATGCGAGAATACAATTAGTGCGAAAATGCGTCCGACTTAGTGCTCGCACTAATTCCATGTCGCATTTTTGTCTGGCTCTGTAACCCCTTTAAATTCATTTTTTGGATGATCGCATTTAATTCAGGTCACGTTTTCATCTACTGTTACCTCTTTCGCATTAATTTAATGTCACATTAATTTCATGACTAAACAGTTTTTAAATTAGAATTTTGACAAAGAATTGAACATAAGTTGAGCTTGGTGCTGACAGGGTTAATAACAAAATGTTGGTCAACTCACCGGGCCCGTTGTCTGAACTCTTTTCAACAAAGGGAGGAAACTCTATGCGTAGCCTCATGTTCGCCTTTTTTTATATTTCTTCTAATATTGCTAGCTTAGATTCCCAACTATTTGGGTTATTTTTTTAAAACTTTCAAGATACGACGGTTTTTGTTTGGTCTTTTAGTGTTTTTGTGTAAATTATGTTTTAAAAAATTCTCATTAAGACCTTTTGGTCTCTGCTCAGTCCTACTTTTTGTGTTGTTTAAGTGAAACACCTGTTTCATTATATAGCACGTCCACAGTATGCAGGTAACAAAGAGTAAACTCATACTAGTCTACAAATCTTCCGTATTTCTAAAGACGATTGGCTACTTTGGAAATTTTTCACATAATCGTTAAGTTTCTTTGTAATTCCTCTCCTTGGGTAACTCTGAAAAGAAAAGATGGAACTCTAAAGTCAAGCCTACCTTTTCCTTAAATTTATACATATAATGTCCTTCATCAAAATATACATTTCCATTAGTTAAACAGCATTGGTGGCATCATTTAACAATTATGTGTCTAAAGTCGAGATAAATTTCTACATAAATTTTGCATAAAATTATACATAAAAGTGTCACTTATCAAGTTTTTTAAATCCTTAAGCCTTAGAGCATCAAAGGTGTTTTATTTTTTATTGGGTTGGTTTGTTTGATTTTTTGTTTGTTTGTTTTGTTGTTGTTTGTTTGTTTGTTGTTTATTTTTGTATTTGTTTTTTGTTTCTGTCAATTTCAGTGTTCAAAGTCTAGCCCAAAGCCTTATGTCCAGATTTAGAATTATCACAGGATAGGTTTTCAACAGAACAATGTTGCTACTGTTATGAGTCCAACTAAACACTAATTGGAGGTTCAAAGGCTTATCTCTGGCACATATGCTGGTACAGTTTCAACACAATACAACATGCTTTTTTATATTTGGAAAAACATTTATTGTCTTAGTACCCCATGTCCAAAGTGAAGTATATAACGCAAATGAGAGCAATATACCCAACCAGTTTAAATATAATACTTAATATATGTAAACTATTTTTTTAGAATTAATTTGCTAAATGGGTTATGACGTAGGTTTCTTTTGTTGTTTTAGCAGACAGAATTGGGCTAATAGTTTTGGTGTCGAAATTGCTGTAAAAAGTCCACTTTTAAAAAATCTTAGGTAAATGCACTGTTTATAACGATTTTAGCATTTGTCAGACACATTCTTTGAGCTCACAACCACCGTTGTTTTACAGACACTTAAACAATGGAATAATAATCTTTAAAAAGTGCACAATTTACAACGATTTCAGCATTTCTTACACAAACCCATTGAGTTCGCATCCACCGTTATTTAATACACACTGAGCTAATATTTAAATGCATAGATATTATTCAGCGGATTTCCATTGGTTTGATAAAATTTCCTTTGGAAATCTCATCAAATCAATGGAAATTCGCTGAATAATTTTTATAATTTTTTCCAGTGCAATGAGTTTGTTTAACAAATGTTAACTTTAGAAACTGCACAGTTTACAACGATTAAAGTATTTGTTAACTGAAACATACATATAACACTGTTTTGATTGATCACACTAAAATATCACTGTATAAAACCGGTTGGTTAAAATATTATCATTGTTTTTTTCCTTCTTTCACCTGTTCATTAGCTACGTGTAGTCCTACAAATGAAGGTAAATTACAGGTATCGTGATTTGATGTCATCGTAATAAGAGCAATTTGAATAGACTTACCTTTGATTGTTGCACTGTCATTGTAGAGGTAACCTTCCCACAATTTTATTGAAAGTTAGATTTTTATAATCTCTAATTTGAAATCCAGAGCAGTGCAAGAGTTGTGTGTTTAGTGTCACCTTGATCAAAAGTCAACAACTGGCGCGTTCTCAGGTAAACACACCTGGCCGTGTTTAATACAACGTGGTCAAACAGCGATCATTTTAAAATAAGCTCGATCAGGGCTAGTTTTAAATCTCGCAGGGCCAAGAAATGGGATAATTATCTGCAAAATCTGTTCGACAACAGTTGTTCCTGTAATGTAATTTATTTTTAATAATGACGGTGAAAAGAAATCAATGTTAATAACTATTTCAATATTTCGAAATTAGCATTGTGAATGGTACAATAATTATAGAATATAGATATCTAGTAAACTGTAAATTATTTTATAAATAACAAATACGTTTGTGTGTAGTTATATACCAAAGTTGTCTTTTTTACAATAAAAGTACATTTTGTTTATCTTTTATACATACATTAACTTATAAATATGAAAATTACTCAAGTTTCTTTAAAACTAGATTTTCTTTTGCGCTGCGCAACTCTACAGAGTAGCGCAGCACAGCATAACTTCTAGTTTTAATGAGCTTGCTTAAGATGTGCACCAATTTGCACAATTTATTTTGTAATGTAATTGTACAATTATTTAATTTTAATTCATCACCTTAGCCTTTGTTTAAATTTAAAATAAAAAAAGGTTCGTATATATTGGTAATTTTGTTTTTGACATAGAAGGGCCCAAATGTTCGCTCTGTCTTAGCATTCATTTTCAGAGATACAAAAAATCTATATCATATAACAGAGTTGCCTATTTTCATGTTGAGCTTAGTGTTATATTTCATTTTATAAATGCCTCCTCTTCACACTTAGGCCAAAAATAAAAAAAATTTGTGTTTCCGATTATCCGACCTTGCCTACAATAAAGCTGCCGACCCTAACCTTTTTATTATGATAATGACAAAAATAACATATCATCTACTGCAGCTGAAAACCTATTTTATCT
>JAULCD010257552.1:0-10246 GCA_032361085.1 Calliostoma canaliculatum
GAACTTTTGTGCATGTTCAAAACTTTTTTTCCGGACCAGCGTTCTCCGACGATTCCCGGCGATCACCGACGATCACCAACGTTTACTAGCGTTCACACAACGTTCTTCTAGCGCTATCCCAGCGACCATGGGCGATTACCAACGTTTCTTTAAACGTCGGAGAACGTTCGCCAGAACGTTATGGTGTGACGGCCCCATGAGGCGTAAAACATATAAATACACCTTAACTGTGGTCAGTCATTACAAAGAAGCCGAGCCATTAACACCAAAAAATTCAACAGAGGTGGCAAAGGCACTGCAACGTATTTATGAACACAGTCCTCTGAAATGGCCGAATGTACTTCAAGTAAATCCTGGATGCGAATTCATGGGGTCTGTATCCACACTACTGGCAAAGCATGAAGTAAGAGTCAGACGTCGTGACAAAGACGCCCACAGACGTCAAGCCATTGCTGAGAGATTTAATCGTACACTAACAGAGCACCTGTTTCGGTCATCAGTATGCAGTTGAAATAAAAATGACGGATAAGTCCAGATTAACGGTGTAGTTAGTACGATTACCAGCCGTTATATCGGCATTAAATAACGAAGTAACTAAACAGATTGGCAAGAAACCCGCCAATGCTATAAAAATGAAATCGGTATCCGCCAAGGCTGCAGCACCCAGAAAAAAAAGAGAAGAAAAACTTTCCATCAATGTCAGTGTAAGATACTGAAAAGTTACTTATAGTTCCACATGACACTGTTTAAAGACACTTGTACGCAACAAGACCTGTCACACGTAAACCAAGAACAACAAACACTATTTCTCAGTCCTTCTGTGATTCGAATGGAACTTAAGTCTGAAAGCTGTGGCCTTTTTCGAGTGGTGGTTACTGTTTTCCCATGACTAAACTGTGTTTGCGGATTGCAACATCGACGTCTTGGAAGGTACTCTTGGCATGTCCTTGTCTCCGTAGTTTTTCATTAATCCAACCAATACACTAACTACGTCTTCGTGACCATTTCACTTGCGCAGATTGTAACTCTTCTTTAGCCTTGTCATGGCGTTTTTGTTCTGCATGCATGTTCCCTTTCCCCAGAGTGCTAAATAAAAGATCCAGAAAAGGCCAACGTGTTAACAATAGCACCACCAACCATCATAATAACGGCTGATACCATAATGATAATATTGTCTTCAATATGTCAACAAGGAGGATTCCTTGTTTAATCAACATATCCATGGTGGACATGGCTGGACCGAGATCTAGCACTACCATTCGTGTATCATAGTTCAACCAAGGTGTTACACCTTTGGTAAACATCTTGCCTAGTCCAGCATAACCAACAGCCAGGCCGGTTAAAACTGCTGAATGATAAACAGCGTTGACTAGAGTATTCCCATCAGTGGCTGGAGATGACATAGTTACAACATATGATGTAGATTAATTTTTATATTATCAGGTTTTACACTAGGTGGATAAACCTTTAATTGGGAAACAGTTACTGGAGTTTCTTTCTTTGACATATGTATAGTAGCAAAATATACAACTCCAACAACACCTATTCCACCAGCAAAATACATCCAACTGTGCTATGGGGTTGGGTGCTGTAGGGTGGGGTGCTGTGGGGTGGGGTGCTGTCGGACTTTATCGAGATATCCTATATTAATCTTTTGTAACTCGGCGAATCGTTAGCCTTACGCACCTCAGTACCTTTTTTCCCAGTCGTAATGCGCTTAGAATTCTTGGTTTTCATTCGTGGTTGTTGAACCACCGGTTGTTGAACCGGTTCTACTTGCGTCTGTTGAACGGGTTCTACTGGGGTATTTATGTGTAAATTGACAGCTTAGAAAAAATTTTTGTCACCCGTTACGTCTTCATTTTCTGTTAGAGGTCATGTATGCGACCGCAGATTTGCATATTTACAATATTTAACGGCTATTAGTGCTGCTGGTACTGGTGCCAAGAACATACCGAATCTATGGTACAGATTGCAAGTATAATTCAATGCATGCAATACGAAGGGATCCTCTGCTAGATCGTTATTCAGCATTGGTTGATTTTTAAAGGGTATTCGTAAAAACCTTGAAAGAAGTGCAGTATATACTTGTATTGCTGCAGACCCTAATGTCTTAGACATCATTCCACCAAGTTTTGCTTCATATCTTCTAATGTACAGCTTCTCAATCTCCACCTCAAACATCTTATCAAGCTGCTCGATAATATAGTCCCGAACAACATATTGCTTGATTTGCCCGTCTGCAGCTCACTTAAGATAGATTGGAGCTGCAACAGCCTCTGTCTTCTGAACATTTTCTGTTTCTTCCTCACTCAATATTCCTGTAATAAGCTCATCCATATCCATCTTATATCTTTTAAGCATATTTCTAAGTCTAAAATAGTGATAAAAAAACAAATACAATCAATAGAAAAATCAAATATAAATATAAATACAATAAAATAGAGCGACCCGCTCGTCTGTTTTCTAAAATTTGTTAAGACCAAGTTATACTTCTGAGTCAGTATCCATACACTCTGTCTCATGTGTCGACCAAAAAATGCCAACTCGAACAGCAGATTCTTCTTCTATGTAATGGCTTTTGTGGCTGAGCAATCATCGATAATATATAGCGTGGATTTTCCAGCAAACAGTTTGTGAAAATCACGGAGGTACTCGTGCAGTCACTCACCCGGATCAACTATGTAAATCTCTGGATGATCCCAGAGCCATTTTCTTGTCCGATATGACCTGTTATGCAATATGGTAGGACAAAGAATAACAATGTGTTCAAAGTAGCCAATATAAACAGTAGAAAGCATATCCAGCGCAAATACCGTCTTACCGCAGTTAGTTTGACCACATATGATGGCTTTATGAGGCTCCTTAGGTAGATTAGTAGATTGCAGAGACAAATTGGCCATTCTGTATATCAAGTTGCGTGTCCATTACTACAAATAGTAACAAGTTCAATCTCCTAGCTGCCTTTGCTTCCTTTGTAATCTGTAAAGTAATACCTTCATTCGCATTCATAATCATACGTCCAGATCCATGACTAAGATTCTGAATTAGAGTCCTGTCGGTGCCGCTCGTCAGAGTGATTGTGAATGCCAGTCAAGTGGTACCTAGAACCATTACATCATTGGCTTCAAAATTTGGAAATCTTACTAACAGCTCTTGGTTCTGGTCGATAGTACAAGGGTTATTAGTGATGGTTACGGACTGGCGTATGCGTTTAATGGCTCTCGTTCCACGAAACTTGCAGTAATGGTTGAGCTTGCGCCCCCAGCTTTGAACAGATGACATCGATATTTTAGATGGAGATACTTAACCTTTAATACGACAACATGGCTGAACACATTGATGATGGCTTTTAGAGTGGGCCAGAGGAGGAAGACCAGGAGGAGGATACCAGCTTCATAGACAATATCTCACACAGCCCGAGGTAGTACAGCCCAATGTAGTACACCCCAAAGTACTAATATGTGAACAGAACTCTTAAGGTCTGTTGTGGATGAGTATTATGATGCTTTAAAAAGCAGGGCAATGTGCTCCTAATGAATGGACAGGTGGAGAATGGTCAGTTGAGACTCGTCGCCCACCCTAAACTCGATCTTATGAATAAGAGTATTAAAGCTCCTCTTGCACTGTCAACGATGACATCCAGAAGTAATACCAATGTTGTACAGACTGAGTTGGGCTTTGTAGACTAGATAGGTTGTTAGACACGATTACCGGCCAAAACCGTTGTGGTTCTTGAAAAAAACAATAATGATGTACAACATACACGCTTGAAGACCACGCTTAAAAGCATACCTCTTAAAAATTTAGGATCTTTATACAAAATACTAAATGTAGCAGGGTCAATTAGTTTTCATATTAGTGTAAATACTTGTAAATATCATGTTTTTATGTTTCAGTTAATATTTTTACAGTTCAACAAAGGTTGACCTGTTAGTGTGCTTTTTATTAATAATTAGTTGTATGACTAGTAGCAGCAGCTAGTCATAGGTTCTACTGCATTTCAGGGTTAGAGGTTAAGTCCATTTACTTTTTAAGGGGTGTAAGGATTGTTTTATAATTATGATTGTTATGATTGTGTCAAGCCAACACTATCAATCTGATTGGCCTATTCAAACCATCTGTTTCTCCTCCATACTAACTGATAGGACATATCAGAGCACACATCTTTTGCTTGATCACAAAAGCACCTGATCTCAACAATTGTGAAAGGTTAGTTTGTACAATTATATTTTATGCAATTTATCTGTGATATAAAATAATATAAACCTAAATAATTAAAGTAAATAAGTTTTGATAAATTATGTGCAACGTAAACAAAGTGTATGTCAGAGGTGAGTGAATGTGTTTTATGAAGTTACAGGGTCATGTTTTTTTCATTTTAGATTTTAGCAAAACTGTTTTACAGTTAAAAGAAATATTTTTAGGGTTTGAAATTGTTTATCAAACGTTAACATAAAGAGTGTAACTAATTATTCTACAGCGGGACCGTTTTTGCACAGTGAATATTACAAGAATTGAGTGTTGCACAATTCAAGCCATCATTGCCATTAAACTATACTCTGTGTATCACCATAGCGACGAAGGCAGCTTTTGTCACAAATTTCTTTCCCAACAATTAGATTTTGATAACAATTTACATCGGGCTTTTTTGTCAATAACTTTTTCACTATTTAACCTAGACAAATCTGATGGGTGTGTTTTTTATCCAACTGATCACTGTCTCTAATTGACCACTTGTCTCATAGGTCGCGACTTATGGCACTTGGCGGCAAAGTTGCTGCAAAGTAGTCTTAAACAAAGCGGGTTGTTTGGAGATTTAATTCAAGTTCACTGCTAAAGTGTACATATGTTTAAACAGAAAATCTGCGCACAACATTTGCCTTTCGAATGCTGAAGAGATCACCTTTCTATCAGTTACGGTCAGGACAAAACTTTAAAAAGTGTTGTGATAATGCCTGGTCTCTGTGCACAAACAGGAAATCTTGAGAAGTGAGTGTCGCCAAATACAAGACATTATTGCGATTTAACTGTTCATATTTTCTAATAGCACTTTGAACAAAATTTGTTGGCAAGACTATTGGCAATGGTAAATTTTTTATCAATTCATCATTTGCCGTTAGGATGAATACGGCAATTAAAGATTTTTTATTTGCTGAATTATCTTCCTTTAAGTTTGCAATAGATGACCTTGACCTTGTCATTTGATCTACATTGACTATAAATTGGTAAAATCTAAATTATTCACATTCTAGCTTGTAATTTTATTTTCAAGACATTTTCAACTGAATACAAATCTTTGAACTGTGCATAAAATTATAAAAACTTAAAATTCAACATGGCGGCTAAAGTAAACATATATAAGAAATAAAGTAACATAAAAATTATAGCTTATGTTCTTCTCTATCTTCTGTGAGTATTCAGAACTTTAGGGTCAATAGTAAATTATGCAATAGCGAAATGGATGTTTCATGAAAATTTATATAATCCAAGATGACAGCTAAAATAAGCATTTTTATAAGAAATATGTAACATGAAAAGTGTAGCGCATTTCATGCTCTATATATCTTCAAAGTTTGGTGAAGCTATAGTAAGTAAGATAGTTTTTGTGCAGTGACAAAAAGTTGAAATTTTACTGAAAAAGGATTTTTCAGGTCAAAGGTCAAAATGATAGAAAATCATGTGACTTACATGAAATGTAGATATCAATTTTGGTTCTATATACCCTAGCAATCATTTTTCAGATTAGTTGCATTCCTTTTTCTTTGTAACTTTAGGGGAAGAATTGCAAAAGCGTGGTTTTCAATAAACTGTGCACCAAATCTTAAAATTAAATAATGCAGGTAAAGTTAACATTTCATAATAAAACATGTAGTGTAATTTTTAAAACTTTATGTTAAATAGGTTTTTTTTCAGTAGCGAAAAGATGAAGTTTCACTAAAACTGTAAAATCCAAGATGGCGGGTGAAATAAGAATTTTTAAAAAACACATGTAACATAAAACATTTAGCGCATGTCATGCTTTATCAACCTGTAGAGTTGCATACATGTATGTAAAATAGTCTTTGTGCAGTAACAAAAAGTTTAAATTTAACCTAAAAAAGATTTTTCAGGTCAGAAGTCAAATAGACCGGAAGTCACATGACCTACATGATCGGGAGTAGGTATCATTTTATCTACATACCCTAGCGAATTTTTTTTATATTAGTTGCTTTCCTTTTCGTCTGCAACTTTAGGAGGAGGAGAATTTAAAAATCAGGGTTTTGAAAAATGTGAAAAATGTAAAAATTGTCGTAATTTATTTCTTAATTAATGGATAGCTTAGCTGTAGTCTTGCTCCAAGACTGTGGAATTTTTATAGAGCCTTATAAAATAAGCAAGTCTAGGAGTTATGAACTCGGTCTTCAAAAAAAGAAATACTGCTTTTTTTAAAAGTGACATTAAAAACAAAATTTCATGTTAGGTTAAGATCTACATGTTGACTAACTTTAAGCTTTATAGGTTTAATAGTTTAGGCTGTAGCTCACTAACCAAATTTGGCTGAATAATAATAGTAAATAATAGATGTTGCGTTCGCTCAAACAATAACTAAACCGGAAACATCAATTTTAAAAAAGAAGAAGAGATAATTCAACATTGCAGCCAAACTAAGCATATTTTGCCATAACATGTAACATGAAAGTTGTAGATATTGTTATGTTCTATATGTTTCTTGTGCTGTCTTATGAGTTAATGTTTATTTAATATTATAATACCAAAAATATTGAAAATTGATCAAAGTCAATATGACAAAAAGTCATGTGACCTACACAACCGGACATACGTATAACTTATGAAATGGTTGCCAGTATAAATATAAAACATTAATGACGGGGGATATTAGTTACCATGTAACCTTGTTATTATTGTTGTTGTTGTCTTCCATTTAAGGATACAAAACGTCTATTGCTGGAAGATGACCAGGCTAAAATGAACTGTATTTCCACTCAGGCCACATTCTGCGGCATTAGAGGTACAATATATATACAACATAATACGAGCAGATAATACAATATACATATACATACACAATAACAAATCATTCTATTTTTTTACCAAGTTGACAAGTGGGTATCTACCAAGCTCTCCATATTTCATAAAGTTAGTGATATGGTTCCACATTTTCTAAAACAGTGTTTCCGAAAAGTGTTATACGCTTTTATAGAACCGCCAAATATGTACAACAATATTTTTATTTTGCTGTGTTAATTTTGACAACAAAAGGCATCAACACTAAACACGACACAAAGATCTCTTCATCCACAACAAAACGTCATTAACACTAGACACGACACAGAATTTTTTTCTGCTTACGCTTTTTAGAAACACTAAACTCTTTTCATATAAATAATTTTATTAGCATGGTAGTAAGTTATATAGTTAATGCAATAGCCTGCTTGTCTTCCATCTGTTTGTATCCTTACTTTAACAACAACAACAACAAAAATAATAATTAAAGGGTGCTACTGTTTGTGTACAGTATTCGAAAACAACAAAAAATCACCAGACACTTTACCCCATCGCAGATCAGAAAAAAAGGAGTCAGGTGTTGTTTCAAGGTGATTAACAACAGACTCCAGTCAACGAGAAAAAAACTTACCTGTTTCAGTGTTTAACAAACTCGACTCATTTTGTGTAACTTAGACTTAACCTGTCTTGTGTATAAAAACTCGACCTATCTTGTGTATCTTAAACTCGACCTATCTTGTGTAACTTAAACTCGACCTATCTTGTGTATTTTCGTCCTATCTTGTGTATTTTCTTTCTATCTTGTGCATTTTCGTCCTATCTTGTGGATAACAAAAAACTGGACCTATCTTGTGTAACGCAAACTCAACCTGTCTTGTGGATTTTCGACATGTTTATGAACGATTTGGCTCGCCATAGATAAGGCTAGTAAAAGAAGTTAAAAACAATAAAGTCAAAAGCAATGGAGCCAGTTAATTACAAGAATTAATAAATGTGTTTAACCAACTTTTACAAATGAGTTTACTGTGATCCTTAAAATCACTTTTTATTACCACGAATAGTTGAGATATTGCTCAAGCAGCTCTAAACAATAACTCTCTCACAGTTTTACTTTTATTGCAGATGTTGCAATATATTTCAAGGGCACCCATAGATATTGTTTGAGTGCATGCATCATTTGTGCATGTGAATTGCCAGTGTGTGTAAATTAATTAAAGTATGCATTTAACACTTGCAGCAATGTGTTTCCTGTGCAGCTTTGCTTTACATTATAGTTAACACAGTTTTGTAAAATGAGAATTTGAAAGCACTGCTGTATGTGAAGGACTGATGTAGTTACAAATATAAGTTTCTCTACTTTCAATCTTTGTCATGTTTTGAAGGAAATTCTGTTCAAAGATGAATTTGCTAAGTGACTAAAATCATCTGAATCCATGGCTTGGCCTTCAATAAGATGGATGCTGTTGTTTCCAAGGAATTTAGCCAGATGTGTTGGGTCACTTGCATCAACCTTGCCTCAGTTTCAATTTAATGTGAACTATTTCCTCACCCCATGGGTCAACTTATTTGGTTACAATCTGTTTGCACATGCCTATCCATAAAATAGATCAAGATTCTATCACAATTAACTGTGTAGATTTTTCATAAATTTTTAAGTGGCCAATATACACATCATACAAATTTTATTATAAAAAATAACAGCTGTCATTAAAATCATTACTTTATTAAGTGCACACTGTCATGTAAAGAAACTAACCTGGGAAGATTTTAGTGAAGGCAAAGGTTTCTTCAAAGCTGGCATTTTCTCCAATCTTCACCTTGGTCTTAAACTTCTGCTTTTTTGTCGGCAGCAACATCAGACGAACTTGAACATTGCTGGCACCGCCTCTATCCTTGGCTGGGATTTCTCGAGCCTGGTGGATAGTGACTGACATCTTGCCACGCTTTGCCTCATACTTGAAACTGACCTCAAGACTGCCACATTTGGATATAAGTGGTGGTTCCCCCTGCAGGTCACTCACGTCAAACAAGTGTTCCTAAAAGAGGTAACATATACATACAGTGAAATGAGCAATAAACACTGGTTCTAAAAATATAAATGTATTGGTGAAGGTGATAATGGTATTAATTCATATTTTAAGTTGCATCAGTTACTACCTGTCTTTTGATACAATACCAATAAAAGCAATGGTAAATTCAGGATTTTTAAATGTAGGGAGAAGGGTTACAAAGTTTGATTTTATTGTCATAAACAGTTGTAAAGGTAGAGTTGGGGCATGAGATTGTGGTGGTGGTAAAAGAAAGAAGTGTTAAAGTGGTTGGTACCAGTTTCTAAAACTGTTTTGCATGTTTATTAACAACACATACATTTGGTATGATGAACCATCCAATGGATGTTGAAATAAGTGTCCGATATAGTAGTTTTTGTTGCTGGGATTGATGACCCACATTCATTGTACTACAGCATCATAATCGGTTACTAATCAAATATACTCAGGGAAAATATTTAAGTGCACCTATGTTTTTGAATGAAGCATTGTTAATAAGATGCTTAATAGAAAACGATTGATTGATTTCTGTTGTACTCAGGATATTTACATGACACAATGGTGGAAATATACAGTCAGACCTCATAAATGCAGATGCCAGTAGTCCAGTTACCGCACCGTCTGGACAGACTCAAGCTGTAACCGATCTTGTTTACTATACACAGTTAAAAAAGTGTTGCACCCCCTATACTTTTTCATGGAGGGGTGTTTTGAAAGGGTGTAAAGATAACCGAATTAATATTATAACCAGGATTTCGTGTATACCAACAAACCAGTGTATTGTCTATACAATGAACTTAAATGGGGTATTCCATGACCTTATGGCATGTAATAATCTCATGCTGAACTTTTACGAAAAATGAACGAACAACGAAGACGCATTAAGTATGGTGACATCTCAATAATTTTTAGTGACCAAATTCATCCAATAGGGTAAGAATGTCATATGGAGATTTGACGAACACAGTAAGTCAATATCGAGAACTTCCACCAAGCACTTGGATCACAGCTTGAAGTCTTCGTCTCATACTCCTCACCAGACGTTGGAATCGCTCCATGGGCAGCTGCTGCCACTCCTCGTGTAATGCTGCTTCCAATTCACGCAAGTTCTGTGGAGGAGGGTCCCGACGATAAATCAGGCGTCCCAAAATGTCCCATACATGTTCCAGAGGATTCAGATCTGGACTCAT
>JAULCD010257663.1:0-10244 GCA_032361085.1 Calliostoma canaliculatum
TATAGATTTGTTGGCCGATTTGTTATCGACAGTCGGCAGTGTTGACTAAATGAACTAAAAAGACAGGTCAAGTCGGATTCCTGTCTCTTGTATCATAATACACATTTGATTCAGGTCACTTGTCCCACATCAGATACGATGTGAAAAATAAAAACAAAACACAAACTTGTGAGTAATTATTTCTTTATTATTTCCTTAAAAAAAGGGTTTAACGTCTTGAACTTGGTCCTCGCTTGTCGATCGAGCTCGACCTTGTGCAGTCAACATATGTCCAAGGAAAGAATTTCAGGGTCAAGAAAGGACCCCGACTTATCTCCCAGGTCGCCTTTAACGCAAGTATATACGGTAGTCATGGACCTTATGAAAGAGTACCAGGGAAAGGGTTACCACCTATTCGTGGATAACTTTTATTCGTCTCCCCGTCTCTACACAAACTTGTGGTGATATGGCACTGGCACTGGCACTGGCACTAGCACAACAGGGACATTGAGGATAAATAGGAAGGGCTGCCCGCTAGAAATGAAAGATAAAAAATTGAACAAAGGGGAAACATTTACCATGCACTACCAGAATTTACAGATCACAAAATATCAAGCTAGGAAGTCAGTATATCTCATGTGTACAGTGGAAGCAGACGAGTTTCAGCCTACTTGGAAGAAATGCAGAGTTACCGGCAACCCCATCAAACGACCAAATGTTGTGATGGTCTACGATAAGTACATGGGCGGGGTGGACAGAACAGACCAAATACTATTCTACACACCTTTCACTGCTAAGACTATTAAATGTTGGAAACGTCTTTTTTTCCACTTGGTGAATCTAGCATTGGTGAACGCGTTCATAATGTACAAATAAGTGGATACAGGAGGGAAGAGAAAGTTACAGCGTGTGTTCAGAAACGAAGTCGTGTGAGCCCTTGTTAGCTCAGTGGATATGGAGGTCACTGGGTTCAATTCCCGTCCTGGACAGCCCCGCACCAACAGCGACCAAGGGGCACTTCGTCTGCAAGAAAGACACTTTCCTGTGAAGATTAAGTTGGATGGAGTCAAGAAAAACGTGACCAGAACTTGTAGTGTGTGTTCTCCAGCCGAACGAAAAAGAAGCCAGCAGGCACCCCCAAACCCTAGAAATCCAAAGCCCAAGAGGCAGAAACGATTTGGACATGAGTCATCATATGAATGTGACAGTTGTAACACTGCATTGTGTGTACACCCATGTTTCAGGCTGTACCACACTGTGCAAGAATATGAAAAAGAATACATAAGACAAAAGTATGATGAAAATAATGAAGTAGCTGCGCCAGTAGCCGCGCCAGTAGCTGATTCGTCTGGAGTTTAAATTTCTTCTTGTCGGCCGTCACAGCCGTCGTCGCCAGCAACTTTTTATCTTCTTATACTTCGGGTCGGCGACCTCTCTCTTATGTCTTCTTATGTCTTTTTATTTCTTATATTCTTGTTCTTCTTGGTCGGCGACCCGTTGTATGTCTCCTTAGGTTCTTGAATTTCTTGGTTTGGCAAAGGCGCCAGGGACGGTGCGACGTTGGCACCAAAACAGCAACTTATCTAGACGACGCCCACACCTCGAGGATCGTCCCGGGGTTCACCGCCGCACGCTACCGACTGGTACTCCACGCTTGCCAAAGGCTTGATGGGTCGCCTCCACGTCGCCCCCCCAGCACTGCTCGGGGCTTAGAGCGTAGCAGCCCCCCCAGCAGTGCTCGGGGCTTAGAGTGTAGCACCCCCCCCCCCCCAGCACTGCTCGGGGCTTAGAGTGTAGCAGCCCCCCCAGCACTGCTCAGGGCTTAGAGTGTAGCAGCCCCCCAGCACTGCTCGGGGCTTAGAGTGTAGCAGAACTGTACAGTATATTGCTTATAAATTTAAGTTTGTACATGTGTTAGTGACTGATAAATGTGTGAAAACCTTGTGCCAATGTGAAATAAGTAAAAATAACTTCTTTATTTTATAAAAAAAAATTTAAAAAACGAGTTTGATACACTTGCGTCAAAAACGCTACAAATTCCTGTAATGACACGGAATATGCCGGACATGCGTTGGCGTATGACTGTTCAATAAAATTTTCTATATTTTTCCTGAAATTATGCGACTGTTTTTAGTCTTTAATTCCAAACTTTGTTTTTTTATGTAAAATTTTAGTTTTTGGCTGTCAAATTTTTTAAATTGTGTTTAAAAAACTATCTAAAAACTGTAAAAATGAAAACACTGGTCTGGATTATGCCGGGCACTGCGCAGCCCCATGATGCCTAAAAATATATTTACGATTTTTTGGGGTGCGGATGTTTCCGGGTTCGCCGTCGCAAAAGTGCCATAAAATGGTGAAAAATGCCCGGAATTTCACCGAGTGCGCCACCAGCGGCCAGTTCAACCATTTATCAATTGATTTTAGGTCTCAGGTAATTGATAATTCGCCCGGCATCATCCGCGCGCCGCTGCTGAAAACACCGTACTTTTGTGAATTTCGCTTATTTGCTCGATCTCGGAATACCAAGTTGAGAACCTGAAATCCTTTCCCGGATAAAACAATGCCGCCACCAGTGGTCGTTAGGCACTACCGCATTATTCCGGGTTCCCAACGCAAAGGGTTAGGTCTATAGAAATTTATGGATGTCAACTTCTTAGTTTGGCATAGGCACAATGTTTCAGAGTATATTCTTACTCCTTCATCAGGTAAATTTTTTTAGACTTATGCTCTACACTTCTAAATGCCTGCAACCAACTTGTCAGCAGACCAAGGGACACCCAATAAGGTGCAGAGATATCATTCCCGTATCGACTCGGATGATAAAATGCCCTGTTTTCTACACAAAGAGAGTTGAGCCGATAAGTAAAGGGTGTGATCCACAGCATCCTTGATACAGCATTGCATGAATGTAAACATGGCCAACTTGTAATGGTCAGCCTTGGATAAATCCTCTTTCAATGCCAGTGTAGAGGTTGCACATTCTTGCAAACTAGACAGCATGCCCAAAGATAGCAGTTGATGACGGGGCATATCATCCATTGCTGCCATAATTCTGTCTTCCACTCGGTAGTTGGTTTGTTTTCTTTGCATGAGCACATCCCAATCCAGATCTTTCTGGACTGGTCATGTATATGGCACATCATGCAGAGGGTAGCGTGATTGAACGGAAGTTCATCCGAACAGCAGAAGCGAAGGAGGAGTCCATATTCTCTGATACTTTATAAAGGTGACGGAAGAGGGAGTGAGATCAATGCCCATCGAGTCATAAATTTAGAAATCGTTCAGCACGAGGAGTGGTGCTTTCGGGAGACGAGAAGTAGTTTGCATAAAACCAACAACCTCACTGTCTCAGATAGGAGATAGACTGTCCACTTCGGTGGAATCAGTGACGGGTATGATCGGTGGTACATAGTCTGGTGTTGAGGAAGAAGGAGTAGGAACCAAAGTACCCGATACCTTCTGTTTGACAGCGGCAGTTTGTGTTGCCATAAACGCCTGAAATTGTTCAAACAGCAAGGCCAATGAAGGGTGTTTCAGAGGGGCAGGTGAACATGCAGGCGCAGGAAGTTGACTGGACTAAGTACAAGTTGCAGTCACACGCTATCATGATTGAGAATGGGATCGGGATTGATCCCGGTGAGATTGGCGACTAGAACATGATCTGAATCGAGAGCGATTCCTAAGAGACTGTTGTCAGGAATGAGACAGAGTGGCATGATCGAAAAGCAGCATGATCCTGCCCTCGCGAACGATCACAGGAGTGCTGATGAGATCAAGATCAAGATCCCAATCTTCCTCTCAATTAAGCACATGCCCGATTGTTGTCTGTTGAACAGGACAAAGCTGGTGTGGACTTTGGATCAGCTACAATAGCAGCTGACACCGGAACGGAAAGAGCAGCCACGATCGATCTCGGAGGGAGGTGAGCCACCAGGTCCATTTTAGGTGTGACAGCAGGAGCTGGAAAAGAGGTGGACAAAAAATCTCCCGACAGATAGGAGACATACATTTTTTGAGTAAAATTATAATTTATACTTAAGAGTTCCTCATACAAAGTGCTGCTCTGGGTTAACTACGGTAGGATGGAGTAAGGAGCATTGTCATTGTCATTGTCAACACCTGGGGTGTTCTACCTGGCTGCACCTATTATATGGTGCTGCACGTGCTATCTGTGGATCACGTGACCACCAGGTGTCTCCTCACTTCTTTGACACAGACCGTAACATAGCCCTAGGAGATAAGTAAAACATGTAACTGACTGTCTCTCTGAGTCAACAAAACTATGGTTTTTATGTACAAAAATGCCATCACCTAAAAACCATCACCTAACATGAATCCTAACCTAACCTTTGAGGTCTCTGGGGTAGGCCGTGGTCGGCTCTAGTGTATGAAGAACTCTAAGTATAAATTATAATTTTACTCAAAAAAATTATATTTATTCTTACGAGTTCCTCATACAAAGTACTAAAAATGTATTGCACAGACAAGCCAGAGACCTCAGCTGCCGTCACTTGAGTACGGTATGGGTGAGTTCATACTGACTTTTGCAACCTGATCGGATGAATAGTCTAAGATCAGGAAAGTTATCACCTCGATGTGTTGGTCAGCTGTTGAGCAACAACCAAGGGCCCGAAATGCTTGAAGTCCGCCACAACCACAGTCGAAATATCCCTCAAGTAGTGACTGGCAAAGACAGAAGTGGATTTCCAGAAACAACCCTGCATAATCGTGTGAAGCGAACAGGTGCCATGTAGCGCCATAGTAGGAACTAACACACGTACTTCATGTGGGTTCTCTGCGGACAGGCCGCGTAAGCACGTAAGACAGTGGCACTAAGCCATTGCAATACCGTGGTACGTGAAACTTCCACTTCCGCTGTTACTGACAGTGGAATAAATACTCTCTTAAAGAATCTGCGCCTAGTAGCGGTCGTGTTTAAATAAAGGCGAAGCGCTCTTACGGGACACAATGACAAGTCTTCAATATCGTGCAAACCTAAAATGGACGATAGCGACGGAATATGGAACTGTCTCGGTTCCTGCCCTGGTAACTGATTCTTAGCAATAAATTCATACCTGCCGCCCAAGTGGACCGCCCCTTGTGCAGATTGGTCAAACTTAACTTGAGCAATAACTAGGGCATGTATCTCTGATACACAGGCTGCTGTTGCTAACGCTATCCAAAAGACTGTCTTATGAGTTCTTAACTAGTGAGACACAGACTCCGAAGGCTGGTAAGTACTGCTAGCTAAATGTGTCAAAACAACATTTAGGTTCCACGCAGGGGGTCTAAATCTCAGGCTAGCGTCTTTAATCTTACAAGATCTAACAAGCGCCTGTAATTCTGGAACCCTTGAGAGTTTGATTCCCAACAATCCAGGAATTACAGATGCCAAGGCCGCTATATAAGTACCTAAAGTTGAGCCCTTGAGGTTCTTAGTATCACGTATATGAATGAAGCAACCAGCTACCTGTGAAGGTGATGCCTTGGTGGGATCGAACTCCTTAGACTTGGCGTAGGACTGAAAAGAATTCCACCTGTCGTCATATAGTGATTGGGTAGAACGTCTGTGTACGTTAGCTGCCACAACCGCAGCCTTCCTAGAATACCCTTAGCTAAGAAGGATTCTTTAAGATGACCCAAGCGTGAAGTGCGAGCCTGGTGACATCTGGATGCCAAATCCTTGTGTGCGGATGTCTGAGTAACCTTGGCCCCACCGGCCAACGGATGCTTGGTGGGCCTGCTACCTCCAGGATGTCCGGAACCATGTCCTGGTCGGCCAAAGAGGTGCTATGAGGAGCCACCTGAGCCTTTTCCTAACACCTTTGGCAACCGTGCTAAGATTGGAAAGACGTACACGTTTAGTCCCTCCCCAGAGATGGCTAGAGCGTCGTGGTCCCATACTCCTCTAACCACGATACAATAGTGAGTAGGTTATTGTTTAGCACCGTTTGGGTAATATTACAGCCATTACAGGCGAGACAATACAATGATGAAATTAGTTCAGATGTGCTTGTAAAAAGTCACTACCTGCTAATTGGTGCATATTGTGTACCAATAATGCACTTCATAAACAATACCATAACGTATGTATGGGTGTGTATAACTCACAGCAGACACAATAACCACTGAGAACAAGTGTGGCCAACGCGTAGTTACTCAGAATAAGGCTTAACTAGCCCTGTACTTCAGTCATTTTGGTCACAATATACCCACTATGACCTAAAAGTACCTTGGAACGCCGACTAAATTTTTGGGAAGCATATACAGTAGGGAACAACTGGTGTTACTAGTCCTGTGCGCCATAGACAGAGGACTACAAACCAGACCCCCACCCAAAAATTAACAAACAAGATTTATGGAGGAAGAAATCTCCAAACAATGGTTTATGTTACACCTATCCATAATTTCCTGAACCTGGATAAGTGAATCTGGAATGCTAGTGCTCTTATACTAGGTGATGGCACCGATTAGTATAAAATCGAAAACAACACCACCTCGCTTATCCATGAGCGAGTTGATGCTGTGAAAACTAGGACCGGTTCTCCCCAACTATTTTCACAACTTCCCTGCACAAAACCCATGCACTGTACCATTAAATATACTGATTATAACACAACAGCTAGATTAGCAGTTTCGTGTATGAGTTGTCCAGCTTATAGTCAAAGAGTATAAAAAGGCCTTCTGCTTGTGCAAGCCCTTTTTATTGACGTGCGAATGTAGCGAAGCCCTCCCGTGATGTCCATGAATATACCTGGGTACGTAATGCACTCAGACGATATGAACATGTCATAAAAATGGCAACTAAACAAATCAAGTTGTCCACCTTGGTCTGATTGTTAAAAGCTGATATAACAAACTGGTAACACCAGTTGTAAGACAACATCAGTCAAGAAAATATGCTGACAACTGTCATCGTAATATCATAATGGTGTGTTGAAGAAGATAACCCTAAACGACCAACTGTATATGGAACGAGCGTTCTCTCCGTAAGCACCCCCCTCCCCCACCCTAATGGATGCGCTGTAGGACAGATACCTATGTGTCAATGATGCAGACGTAAGCTCAAGCCAACGCGCGTCCAAATAAATAGTAGTATGTTCCCAAAAGGAACAAGTAAGGCACGAATAGCCTAACGCACGCATGGGTGCGCGCCCGATATAGTGTTTGCAAATTGCCCCTCGCGTTGCACCACACTTCCACATTAAATGTACAGGTTGTCCAACAGGAACGGCAAAAAGCTGTTACGTCCCGATATCGTAATCTAGGACCCCCAGCCTCGGACAAGTGCGCCACTGCAAACCATGTCCCTGGGTCAATGATAGATACAGCCGGTGTTGATTGAAAAGAAACCGTGCCATCGATATCCTTACTGTCAGCCTGACTGCAGCACATCGCAGACTGTACAATGATAACAGTCCCTTACATGTAACATGTCACTTACTTCGAGGTACACGTCCAAGATTCGTGGAGCGACCCGAAATGCGTGGTAGACACAACACTATGTTGACAAAGTGACAAACCACGCCCCGCATGACGCAATAGCCAGTTACGCAGCCGGCAAAACATAAACAATCCCCTTGACATCGATTTTCTGGTGAAATCTTACCAGACTTCAGCTGAAATCGCACAAAACATTAGGTTACAGATGTCCCTCTCCTCTTTATCAGCGTACGCACCCGTACTCTCGTTGGGTAAGGGTACGCCAATGTAAATATCATAGCTAAACTGAATGATAAGCCCGATTGATAGAGCAATTACCGGGGTCATCAGGTCACTATATGTAAAGTGCGCCCCACCCAGACTTGCTGGCGCTGGTGTGGCGACGTACCCTAGCAAAGAGGGTAGCTAGAGGGGATAGACGGCTGCATGAAAGCTAGTGATAAACCCCTCTCACTCAACCTTGCCTGCAAAGGGGCAACTAGGGAACCGATAACGATTGCCTATTGTCCACACTTGCTTACACGGGCGTAGGCTGCAGCCTAGCTCCGTGAACGGGGGGTTCCTAAAAGGATTGCTCAACCCCTATGCTCGTAAGCGTATGTTTGGGTGATGGCTCCCACACAGGCGTAGGGGAAAGCCTAGGATTAGGCTTAGGCCTAGGATTAGGCACATGTAAACTTGTCTATGACTAAGTTTTCCCCTATTCACCTGAGAAGCCAGAGAACTGGTTGGTTGAAATTAATCAACATTCTCTGTGACCTGGCCCCCCGCCGGCGCCCGGGGCGGCTGGCTGAGGGTCAGGTCACTGTCAATCTATAAATAGACTGACTCAACAAGGCTTCATATCACTGTACCCTAAACATACTCACGCATGCCGATGTGTTCTCAAACTCGATGCATTGCCTGCAACAAAGGGTGAAATATCAGATACACACATAGCTGATCTTCCAGCTTGCTGCTTCACATGTTGTTACTATATATGTGTGAAAAGAATAATAATCAACTGAGCAAGCCGGCCATTACAATCAGAACCCAGAAAGTGGGTCATGAATGGAGAGTGTTAATTTACAACCGTCACCGAAACTCGGCTGGGTTAAGGAAGATATGCTGAAAATACGATAGAGTTATGTTTTATTAAAACAATTCTTGACAAGAACATGTAAAACATGTTGTAAGAGGTCAATAAATACACGGTGAAAACTTCCCTAAAGTACAGAGACTATCCACAGTTGCAAAAATCGGGTGAGCCCCTCACTCAACACACGCCCTGCTCAAGGGACAGTAGGACCAAAAAGTAAGGAGACACCTGGTGGTCACGTGATCCACGAATAGTACGTGCAGCACCACATAATAGGTGCAGCCAGGTAGAACACCCCAGGTAACTGACAATTCTTTTGTTTGTAGGTCAGTCGCTTAATTAGGTTAGCTCCTTACTCCATCCTACCGTAGTTAACCCAAAGCAGCACATTGTATAAGAAACTCTAAGTATAAATTATAATTTTACTCAATTTTTTTAATTTTTTAAAAATATAAGATAAATTTCCAAGTGGTTTTAAAGTTTTACTTATTAATTCTCCTCTATTTAACAGCAGCACCACTCGTATAGCCACAGTTTGACAAAATAACAATCATGAATTTGATAATGGTGGACTTAAGTAAATCCGGGATATATTTTTGGGAAAATTTGACTCATTTCATAGATTTTATAGAAATAAAAACCTATGTGAACCACTTAGTGATTTTTCATTGGTGTGCTAATTTAACTCATATAATGAATCGAAAACTCAAATTACCATGAAGCTGGTCGTGGAGTGCCTACATCAGCAAGCCATCAAAGACATTTTCTACTTGGACGACAGACTGCAGGTTCACCAGGGTTCAAGGATCAACTGGATACAAAATTGAGACTCCTTTGATGTCTGGGTTGAGCCAATGCAGTTCAAGCGATTCATTGGGATCAGGTTCTGCATGAACCTGAACCAGTTGCAAGTTCTCGTCAACCGTTGGATTAAGATTTTTTGAAACATGTCGTCACTCCTGCAATCTCCGACAATGGTAACTCACTGGCAAGGGGTAATGAGGCTGTTCACTTCCAAACAAGACCTCGCCCTAAGGGGTTGTCTTCACATGTGCATTATTAAGAAACAATTCCATCCTGGATGTACGAGGGCTACTACACATACACAGCCATCTAAGGATAGACATTTACATGTGTTCGCTAACCTCTTGCTTCTGTATCTTTAAAAACATGCTGAATTTTTTCCCCTGTTTTTATTTATGTTGCATGTTTACATTATGGGGATTTATTAATTCTGGGATTCGATACCATTTGTCTCCTTGTTATTAATTCATACTGTGTGATTCACCAATTCTCTCGCATTACGATGTCGGTTACATTGGTTGATTATCGCTCTCACACGCTTTATACAATTTCGACAGCTGTGGTTGATAATTGTATTGGAAACAGTCGTGTGATTATCACTATCTATGAGCGGCCTTGACAGTGTGACCTTTGTGTTGACATCAGACGCTTTAGTGATTGGCATGGGCGTGGTTTGACCGAATTTGATGTCTAGACGAGAAGATAGGAATTTCTCCGGGCCCTCCATTCACGTTTCCTTCTGATTCGAACCCAATTGTATGGATGATCCCAAGTATAACATGAGATCATTGTTTTATTACTTGGGATCAGACATACACACCCAACCCTGCCTCCCCAAGGAGAAATTTTTCCTTTTGGATTTGAATTCCTTCACCAGGAAGAGAATAAGTGACGTTTCAGTGGGGTGGTGGCGCGCATGTACCAGATGTAAACAAATGTC
>JAULCD010257774.1:0-10244 GCA_032361085.1 Calliostoma canaliculatum
GTGGTTTTGTTGTTGTTGTTGTGGTTTTGTTGTTGTTGTGGTTTTGTTGTTGTTGTTGTTGTTGTTGTTGTTGTGGTTTTGTTGTTGTTGTGGTTTTGTTGTTGTTGTTGTTGTTGTTGTTGTTGTTGTTGTTGTTTCCTCAACACTAATGACTTTGACATCATTCGTGAAAGTTTCATTACGCCGGTGCAACACACAAACTTTTCGCTAACACCTGATCCCTGTCATAACAATTCATATAGCCAACTTTCAAATCTATATAGTCTTTATATCTGCAATGTGTTCATGTATGTATTGTCTTCATATCTGCATTGTTTAATGGAATCGGTTTCCCCTGATGGTGATTTTAATCATTATCTGGTGATGACGCGTCATATTTACAATTATACTTTACCTAAACATTGAACATTGAACATTCGGTGCATATGCTTGCTCCTTCAAGTGATGAAGGAGCAAGCATATGCCCCGAAACGTCATGAACTTAAGAACAAACCAGAATTTGACATCCAAAAAATCTTGAACTATGCATACATCGTTGTTCGACAACAGTCTCATATTTGAACAGATAGTGAAACTCATCCCCAACAACAGGCGAGTTATACAGTTTACACAGCCTTTCAGCTCTAGCAAAGTTTTGCCAGCTTTTCAATGGAAAATTATGGTTACTGGCTATAAAATTTTGGATAGGATAGTACGCATGTTTTGATGAGAAAAAAGGTATTTTTCAAAAAGGGGTTGTCTTTAAAAATGTAAAGTACAAAACCTATGGAGTTTTAATGTATGAGTTGTGCCAGTTTTGAAAAAAAAATATCTTTATTTATTTTTTAAACTTTGAAAGACAGACATTGTATAGAATATATAAACGGGGTTTCATAACATTTATGTAGTTTGTTCTACAATTGGCTTATTTAGGTTGATGTATTGACTTAACTATTTGTTAATTTGTGGAATTTATTACTTATTGCAAACTTATGCCAAAATAGTATCACCCGTTTATATATTTTAATGTACAATGGCAAAGTTATTTCTGAATCCTGCTGGCGCTGGAGTTAAAACTTATGATAAGAAACAACAACATGTGACATTGTTTAAAAGCAGTTACGATCAACTTAGTCTTAAATCGCGTTGACGAACGGAGCCATTGGACATAATCTGTTATATGCAAAGTGTATTATTGTATTGTCAGACGCGGAAGAAAATGACAATAAAAAGGATATAATTTGTATTCATTTGGTCAGACAAAAAACCCATAATATTTCTTCATAAAGTGTACACCCCCATTAATTTACATGAAACATAATCCTAATGGGTGTCTTTTTACGGAACGTGTGTCAGTTGATTTTTTGGCAACTCACGGCACTTTTCCTAATGAGTAGTTAACTTGAAGTCCACCTTGTTATCCAGGTCAAAATGTGACTCAAAGGAACTGTCTGTTAGGGACGGAAAGTCTTCAGATCATTCTTCGTTATCCATTTCTAACCAACGTGTCTGTCTGTGTGTGTGTGTGTGTGTCTGTGTGTGTGTGTGTCTGTGTGTGTGTGTGTGTCTGTGTGTGTGTGTGTGTGTGTGTGTGTGTGTGTGTGTGATATACAAAATGATTTAAATACCTCATGCGAGTCACAAAGCGCATGCACACACTGATGTCAACAATTTTCTATATGATTACGCATGTTTAGGACTAGATTAGAGCCAACTTATGTTAAAAATTGTATCCTTAACCCTGCACGTACACGCACGTACGTACTCTGCAATAGACTGGTGAGGGACAGGGCATTGGATTATCTTAACCATTGGGTATAGAATTAAATTAAAATTTGGGGATAAACACCGTTGTTTGGCATTTTAATATTTAAAAGTGTTCCATAAAACTTAAATTGGACCAGAAGCGAGTACCCACGCTTTCCGAGGTGTTTCGCCAAATATCGAGTCCTAAGGGCTAACGTTTCGGAATTCAGCAAAACACCTCAGAAAGTGTGGTTACATCTAATACATACCTTGTATGAAACTTTACAGTTAATGAAAATGTATCCTAACCAGTACTTGGGCCTTTCACAAACAATATATAGGTAAGATAGTCCTTTTTCAATATTCTTTACGATGATTGAACCAAATAGCCAAAAGGAAGCTGAAAAAAACCATCCACAAAGCTTTCTTTAAACTAAGATGCCTTAACGTTACGTAACGAGAGCGCTAGATAAAAGTTAAGACGTTTTAGCCTTACGATGTGTCTCTAGGTCCATGGTCCAAGTTCATGAAATCCAAAATTGCAAAAATAAGGCTAAAACATTACCGATAAATGAAACGATAAATAATTACAGACCCTAATATCTCTATAAATGTATTAAGTTAACGAGAATCAACTTACTAAGATTCAAAATTATTCTGTCCTTAAACTGCAGTCACAGTGCAGTATTGCCGAATTGAATCGCGTGTAATCCATCGGGTGACATTCACGATGGTGTAATTAGAAGCGTAAAACGGAAATCAGTGTTTTTGTTGGTATTTAGGCATTCCAATTCCACTGCAGATGAAATTACTTCACTCCCAAGAGAAGGTAATTACATCTCTATTTGTGAGGACAACACATCATTTGGCATGGAAAAACAAAATCTGATGAGATAAAGAGCCAATTTGATTTCATGAAAGCCAAAACTAATGAATACATGTCATTACACTTTTAAATATTGTTTCAACGTTTTTGTTTGAATGTTTAAGCATCACTTTTTGCTTAAAGACAATGCTAACCAAAAAGTTTGTTTTTTTAAATTTCGATTATCATTAACATTGTTGATGTTACTGTAATTTTAGATTGTTTTGAACAATTTACAAATATCAGGAAAAAACTGTTTTTATATCTAAATACAAATGTAAAGTTTGAAAGTTACTTAGTCTAATGAGGAATTGGTTGTATCAGCAAAACTTTGGGGAATAGTACAGTCATTAGAGTTTAATGTTTAAATATTAACCCTCACCATGCGGCATAGTTTCAAAGAAGGTATACTGAGTGGAGTTTTCTTTAATGAACACAGGTTTGCCTATAACATTTATAGGTGCCCCACTTAACATCGCCGCCTGTCTGTCAAGTTGCCAAGTCAGGCTGATAGGATATATCCGTGAGCCGCACAGTAAGTGTTAAAGAAATATATTACAATAGCTGCTGACAAAACAAAGTACCGATTGCTGAATTAGAGACTTAACATATTGTAATATTAGCAGTTTAAATGTTAACAGCTTTGTTTAAAAGCCATATGTTCTTTTTTTAAATGTTATATTAGGTGTAACGCTAATGTGTTTCGAAATCGATTTAAAGACAAAACATAGCAAACTGCATTCCGGCTGCGTCAAGTGTCCAAACATTTTAGAAGAATGTGTAAATTGTTTTTAACCCTTACCGTGCGACTCGCGGAAATATCCGGGTCAGGCTACTAGCCTGACCCGGATATTTCTATGAGCCGCATGGACAGACGGCGGCGATATTGCGTGAGAAGACGCCACTCAAGGAAACGTCTCCAAAACCATGCCGCACGGTAAGGGTTAATATAAAAAAACATGGGAATATCAGTATTATTATTATATCACTACTGTATGTTGGGTTATCAATCATTTTCCTCTTCTCCGTTATTTATTTTTCCGAATTATAAATAGTATCAAACATATTGATATTAAGTTATTTCGAATAGAAACACCGTTAACTGTCAAGTTGTTCCGAGCATGACTTGGACAGTTGTCAAAACATAATACCGCGGGTACTCAAATATTTACAGTTCAACTTATCATAAACACTATTTTTGAAAATAATAATTGTTAAACATGCATTTTTTGACACAATGATTTAAACATTTTATAAATGAAATCAAATGCTTTTGCCGATTCAAAAATTGACCAGCACTGAATTAAAATGCAATAAAATAAATTCTAAATTTAAACCTTCACATGAAAACAATTTTATTCTGAATATATAGGTTTGGTTCCATACTCTAACGTTGGTCAGATTGAAGTCTATAGCACATCATAATCCCTTGAGCAATATATTATGTGGGCGAGGGCATAATTTGAGATTATCGTTGACATACCTAAGCTTACAATAGACAAGAGCGGCATGCACGTAAATGAAACTTTTACTTCCGATAATTCGAACGACAAAATTAGTTAAAAAAACCCATAAACTAAGTTTTAAAGATGAATCTTCCACAAGCACATAAAGTTGGTTTTTATCAGTGGGTTTAGTAGATTATGTAAATAAGAAAAAGACATAGTGGTTACCAATGTTGAAAATATAGCAATCCAGTTTAAATTCAACTGCCAAAAGACAAGTTCATGAAATACATTTTGGTTTTAAATATATCTTCATGTTGTTCAATTCACATTGCTTAAAATTGATAATTAAGAGGTAAAGTGTTATCGAACAGAAACGTAATTCTCTGTATTGTTGCGCGGCGAAAACAGAGACCGTATGACGAAATTATACAGTCTATGATTTGATTATTTAACCAATCAGAATCAAGCTGTCGCCCTAGTCATGGTTGAATAACAGATCCGACCCGCACGCCCACCCGCTTTTGTTGGCTAGACAGGGACGGATAGGACATGACATACTCCTAACGTGGGGTCCCGAGTCATTTTAGTGAAGGTTATTCCACTCCTGTTGCAACGCAGCCCAAGTTCCCCGAAAGTGGTAGGACGTTGTTAACGTTGGCGTAACCGCTGTCCAAACATATCATATACATGCTTGATTGGAGATAAGTTCGGACTCAGCACTAGCTGAGGTAATGTAGCAATAATTTGCTGGTGAAGGTACATGTATCTGTAACAATCCTGGCCCTGTGAGATCTTGCATTGTCATCCTGGAAGATGAAATGACGGCTATGGCAACGTGCAAACGGCACAACCTCTAGACAATATGTATAGACATTATTCAGCGGTTTCTATTGGTTTGATGAGATTTCCTGTAGAAATCTCATCGAACCAATAGAAAACCGCTAAATAATTTCTATACATTTTATTAAGTAAACATGAGCTGCCAAGACGTTGTTCCGGTAGTACTGTCTGCAAAATAACTGACACACGGTTGCAAATAGTGTTAAACCCAAAATTACTCTCTGTAACTTAGTGACTTTACATTTGTGGCATACATGAACAGCTTATGATGATGGGCTTATGTCTAATTCCAAACAAAAGTGAACAAAAGAATGTAGAAATAAAATAAATGTTGAAAATATGCGAAAATGTGCAATTGCCTTATGGAATTACGATCCACTGTGTGACATTCACGGTGATGCAACTGGAAAAGTATAATAGAAACTAGTCATGTTTTGCTTTTAGACATTTAAATTTACTGGACACTTATTATCTTAGCTTAGGCAATCAAGTCTCTATTTTCGAGGAAAACATTATTTGACATGAAAAAAGAACACACGATTCTAGGAAAAAACCATCTAATTTCCTATAGCCGCCATCATGTTTCTGTTTTCTGTTTTTGATAAAATGAAAAATGAGTTTTGGATGTGAAGGTCTATTTTGTAGCATTGGATTACCCTTTTTATCCAAACATAAGTGTTTACTTAAGTAAAATGTTTATATAAGTTGGAAATGTACCTCTAAATGTGGGACGATTAGCGTTTTGTTTGTTTAAAGCAACATATTAGCGTTTATAACAAATGAGACTTACCATTTTACAATGAGATGAACCTTCTAACGCCCTACTGGTATACGAGAGGTTGATAACGAGTGAACATTGATTCCGTTGACCAAGGTAATAATTCTGTGTTAATTGCTATAAGTTTGGCTTAGGAGGTGGGTTTCAGCGCAATATAAATATCCCCAATACCAGTATCTCTGTTGTGATTCTTAAAACCGAGATCACCTGTCTTAAGGAATACCGGTCCTACTCATTTTTTGCCGGTCACCATGACTTAGTTCATTGCACTACGTTTCACTTCCCTGCAGGCTAGTGAAACGTAGTCAATGGACCAAGCTAAGTTTCTTAGCTAACTAACTACATGTTTATACTGCTCAGTTGCCAATGTTTGAACAGGATAATGAAATAATAAAAACCACGACTCGACTTGCTTATTTCCAATGGTATTTCTACCGGACAAAGGGACCAGCACACTTAAAATGTATTGGTCTTTTTAATATTATACCGGTGAAAACTTAATACATACCGGGGAACGAAAACACTGCAATATTGCTATAATATATATATAACATCTGAATTGTTCTACTTTAGTGAATGAGATGCAAACGTAGCATTAAAACACATTGAACCAATTGATATCCGCTGAATAATTTTTTTTCATTGTGTGTGTGTAAGAGTTCGACACCAGAGAATAATATATATTAAGGTAAAACGTAGGAGTATCTCATAGTAAGAAATATTAACTGTCTATTAACGCTAATATTTTGTTACAATATTTTTTTTATCGAATTTTACAATTCCCGCCTGACTATGTATTTAAAAAGCCTGCTAATAACACACTGTTGCACATAATAAATTGTAAGGCATTGTGACGCAATTGCATCCAAGCATAACTCATACCCAGAGTGTGTCATTTGAAAACTTCTGATACATTACGTCGAGTCTAATGTTACACTGACAACTTGCAAACACTCCCAAGCAAAGCATACTTTCGTGATGTGACACATATGCATGGTCTGTCTGTGTAGCGTGTTACAAGTTACAAGTGTACTCAAAGACTATACATTGTACACTGCCCATTCACAGTGCGTTTAATTCAGTTTGTTTTAGCCCCCCCCAAAAATATGTTGTGGTTCCGATTACCTGACCGTGCCTACATTATAGGTGCCGACCCTATCTTTTTTATTGCCATAATGACAAAAAATAACATTGTATCATCTACTGCAGCTGAAAACCTACATGTATTAACTGATATAGGCTGTTAAAAACCTATCCTGTGGTAATTTGTTTAAAAGAGCTCCTATAGGAATTATCACAGGATAGTTTTTCAACAGCAAAATATGGTCACAGTTTTTAAGACTGGCTAAAATCCATTCAGTACTTTAATGGTTAAAATTTGATATCAGGAAAATAATATTTCGATAAAAAAAATGTAATTCCCGACCGACCTACCCTAAATATTAAAGACAAGTAATCGGAACCACAACATTTTTTTTATTTGGCCTTATATAATATTTTTAATTTTCACGACTTTCATCGTTACATGTACGCTTACAGTGCTGAATTGATTGCAGTTTGTATACCGGTTAACGACGACACGAATTACATAACTTTTTATAACTATGTATATATATATTGTTTGTCACAACATGTTTCGTTTGGTACAAAAAGGATGCAAGTTCGGCAGATTTAATGATGTTTCGTGTGTTATTTAAACAGTGTTTTGGGCAAATTTTACTTCATCGTTTTCACAATTAATAGGGCTCCTTTCCTTAGAGATATCAAAGTATTAGTATAATTGTAAGCGATATTGGAAACACTGCTCTATGGAGTTGTTTCGTATCATAGACTTTTGACTGTCGGAGTGCAGAAATTGATTTGGAACCGGTGCCGAAAGGCATCGGTTTCAAAGCATTCTCTGCGCTATAACAGTCGTCATCCAATGTTATAGTTTAGTGACTACGATAAATTTGACCTACGATAGCTTTGGGAAATGGATTGCAGGTTACATTATAAGATCAGTTAACTGAGGTTCTGCAAATTTGCAGATATGTGATTGTAGACAGAGTTCACCTGAACTATACTAGTCCAGCTGTTAAATACCAAAAGGTCATTCCATGTAGCTATCCTAAATTCACAACTTTGTAAACAGTTTCACTGGGACAGTAGTTTTACTTTACACATATTGAAAAGTTTTATACACTTGTACTTTCCTGTTAACAATAGCTAGTAGTGGCGTAATAATACATCAAACTATCAATTCATTGTGATTTGTTGTCTCACGATGGTACACTATCGATTGCAATTTGAAACAATCGGTACGTTTGGTCCATTTACTTTCTTAAAAACAAGAAAACAACTTTACCAGTTTCATGAAGTTTAATTTTCTATTAAAATGATTTGGAGAGGTCAATTTGAACTTATTTTCTTTTTATTTCTTGTTTTCTTTACAAATAGTATCAGAAAGGTATAATTATTTTGATTGTGTCAGTCCTAATGCTGAAATATATGCTGCTAAAGCCTGCTATAATTGCAAGTGAAAACTATCGCAGTAGTATCGCTATAGTAGGGCGACTATCGCAATAGTATCGCAAAAGTTGTTTTAACTATCACAATAGTATTGCAATAGTCAAAATTGCCTCAATAGTCACCCCAAGTAATCAGCATCAAGGCAGTTTGATTTTGATTGACCGGGGACCTTTACTGGAAAAAAATGTGGAAATCTCATTTTAAAAAAATAGAAAACCGCTAAACTAGCCTTTTTTAGTTCAATGAAAGTGTTTCACGCTCATTGGGAATTATTCATTAATATTAAACTTAGCAGCTTTATGGAACGGGCTCCGAGCTGCACTTGAAGTAGCGTTTGTCTTGTTCCAGGCGCGTCTGCAACGTTTTTTATTCTTCCAGTGTAAACAGTATATTATGCATCCCTGAAGAGGCAATTTCGAAGCTGTTGTATTTCGATGATATCGTATCAGACATACTGATTAATGCATATTTGAAACATTTGTAAACATTGTGTGGTCAATATTTAGCGGAGTTGCATTGGTTTGATGATTTCCAAAGGAAATCTTATAAAACCAATAGAAATCCCGTGACTAATGTCCCTACATTTTCCCTGGATCGTGTTCTATGGTTCTCCGTCTTCAAATCATCTTTGTATCCACTTCAGTGTTTGGTTAGTTTTAGTATTTTTTAATGGAGGCCACCTTTCTGATTAAATATATGATTAATATGATTAATTTGTATACAAAGTTATACACACGTTATAAAGTAGCCCAAATGTATTCTTGTTCATTAAAACAAACACTGAATGAAACAATAAATATGGTCAGCGCTTACAAAACCTGTGAATATGGTTACTGGAAAGAAAAGCTTCACAAAAATGGCTGTTATAACGTACAATTGCCAAATGCATTTGGTTGAGCTCAATTGGGTAACATCCACGTAGGTGCAATTATAATGGTATAATGGAAGTCAGTGGTTTTTCTTGGCCCTTAAACTTTTAAATTCCAAGGAAGATTAAATTACTTTACTCCCAAGAGAAGGCAATTACATCTCTATTTCTGAGAAAAACACATTATTTGAAATTGAAAAACATTGTGTAATGGATAAAGAGTCAGTTCGGTTTCATAAAACCAAACCTAATATATCAGTGTCATTTGTCTGATGTCTCCTACAAAAAGAATAGACATGCTTTATAGCTACTGTACTGCTTAAACAATGCTAATCACTGTATTTTATTGTTACTTTGTTTGTCATTAATATAACAATTGATATAATATCTGTATAACTTTTTAAACATTTTACCAAACAAATATACATGTTTCATTGAAATATTAATACAAAGTGTAAACACTACTGTACTTCAAACTGATATTTGTTTGACTGTTCGCCATAATGTTTGCCAAAAGTGATACTGAACGTTAAACCTGAAACCATTCACTTACTAAACCACTCTCTCAATTATTTACTCACTCAACCATTCTGTTTGTTATGAGTTCACTCAGTCATTCTTTCAATTATTTACTTACCCAGCGTTAGTCTTGCTTTATTCGTGCGATAACACAACTTTCAGGATATGGTATAGTGCTAGTCACCTGCTTTCAGGCCTTCTGGCAGGTGACAATCATTATACCATATCCTATTTTTTAGTTTAACACCTATGTTAGACATTAAAGTACTTGCATGTTTAAGGCATGCTGTTTCTAAGGAAATGAAGTTGCCAATAAAAACAAGGGCTTTGTAATTAATGCCTTGAGAAAGTTGTGTTCAATATTGCAAAGTAAACATTTCACACATCCGTCGTAAATGTATGTCAGAAACAAAGTCACTTGGCCGACAGGTTTGATTTATAATTGCTTAAAATCATTGTACACTGTTCACTTTCCAAAGAAAAAATATGATATGTTTTGGAAAGTGAAAAGTATACAACGATTATTCGCAGTTAAAGCACAGCCAAAGGTCTCGAACAATAGGTGTTTGCCAATTTGGTCACGTGTTGTACATTTATACACTGACAATGTACTTAAACAAAACACTGATAAAATCCTGCTGCACAAAGAACACATGCTGTTCGACTGTGCTTTAACCCTTACCGTGGGGC
>JAULCD010257995.1:0-10242 GCA_032361085.1 Calliostoma canaliculatum
CGCTACGACAGTCGTAAGCCAATGTTATATTTTAGCACTTACGATCAACTTAGCCTAAGATCGCTTTGAGGAACGGGAGCCAGATACACGAGGAAATGACTTGGCGCGTTATTTTGTTTTTGATTGATAAAGAATGAGAAAATTAACAAAGGTCCAAAAGAATTGATTTCAACTTCCAGCTCTAGTTGCAAGATCATGTTTCTTATTATGTTACATGCGATGTTGATATTATTAAGTAAAATGCGATATTTATATTATTATTCCACATGCGATATTTATATTATTTCTAAATTTGGTGTTAACGAATAAAATAGGATTATTCTCTTCCAATCGAAATGACAATTGTTTTATGCAAACCCCTTTCCTATTTTAAAGGAAATATAAGAAATAGATAAACAATAACATATAAATGTAGTTTTATGCCATTTGAACAGTGACAAACACAACTACATGTTGTGTTTAGGATTACACTATCTGAAAAAAAGAAAATACTCTATAACTTTGCGTGGTTACGTCCTGTGTGGGATTCGAACTTACACTCACAGAGTCAGGCACCAAATCACCGTCACTTACACTATTTAGCTACTTTGCAAAATTTGGAGCCATCCAGAAGTATTTGTTGAATTGCTACATATTGCGACATAATCGACTTTGCATTACCCATCTATTTCGATGTATCATCCAGGTTATTGGGAAACACATTACATTACAGTGTTTCTGTTCTCAGGTATCTGACCGGCTTTTGACCGGTACAATATTACTAGATACGGTAGTTTTTAAGTGTGTCGGTCCTTTGTCCGGCTAAAATATCATTGGCAATAAGTCGTGGATTCTATTATTTTATCATGCTGTTCAAACTTTGGCAACCAACAGTATAGATATGTAGTTTTTAGCTAAGAAACATATATAGCATCCTTTTCCTACTTCATTTATTTGTTATCACAACCATTGTGACCTCATCACCATCCCCACATCCCTACATGTATATATACACTCTAACCCTCCACACAGTATCATACACCTGATGAAGGAGCAAGCATATGCCCCGAAACGTCGTGTACTTACGAACAAACCAGAAGTTGACATCCAAGAGTGAGTGAGTGAGTGAGTTATTGTTTTACGCCGTGACATCCAAGAAATCTTGAATTTATTATTCACATTGTTGTTATGCATCTGGGCCTGATAAGTGTCAATATGGAACTAACTTGCCATATATAGTGTTACATCGTTCTAACATAAAAACATATTGCGATGTAAACTTCAAAAATCCAATTTAAATAGGCCTTTTAAAACATATCCTGTGATAATTTGTTTGAAAGAGCTCTGACAGGAGCTCTTTCAAACAAATTGTCAAAGAATAACTTTTCAACAAGAAATGGTATATTTACAGTTTTAGGTCCAACAAAAATAAATTCAGCACTCTGAGAGATAATAGTTCGACGACTTCAAAAAACAACAAAATTAAAAACAAACAGTTTCCACTGATGGTCGCCATATATTTTGGAAACAATTCATGTTTTAATTAATGTGTTACATAATTAAGAAAGCACTACTATCAATCTTATTTATAAATATGTGACAAATTTATTTTTTATTTGCTAGATTTATTCATGTCATTGTATGAATTTTACTCTCGTACCAGCAGTTCTCGGAGATTCTTAATTTTACTGATTGGTTTCACAAAGCCGTCTCAAATTTGCGATGCCATAAACAATATCACTGTGCCCATGGGCTGGGCTCGCAATGGCAAACAATTTTGTAAACTGAATGTCGGCCAGTATAACACCGCGATTTGCAGCACGTATGAACCAAACGGGCACCACAAACCAGAAAACCTCGAGTCACTACAGCAGCTCAATACTTGTACATCCGGGTACTCTAATTATGTGATCGTACTGTCACGGTAGAGTACAGCGGCCAGAGTGCCAGGACTTCACAGGACTGTACAGAACCGGTTGATAGGTCGGACTGAGAGCCTGGAGTTCCTACTTTAGTGAGTGTTACCACGTGAACATTGCGTTCAATGTTTCCAATGGTACAACAATGAACGTTCTGCCCGAAACTGTGTGTCCTAAATGAACATATATGGTGGCAGTAGCGTTATACTGTGGGCAGCAACATAATAGTACGGGTCTCATCCATGTGGGGGGAAACCTTACAGCTGTCGGCTACAGCATTCTTTAATCACACTTGCCTCCAGTCATTGACCTTTAATGTTAAATGTTCCAGCAATGCCAGGCCACATACAGCACCTGTGACAATGAACTTTCTCGCCAGTAACAATGTCAATCTCTTCCCTGGCCAACTTTGTTCTCTGGATTTAGACCCCACAGAACATATTTAGGATGACTGTGATCATTACTATTAACATCAACGTGTACCTCAAACTCTTCAAGAGCTAGTTGTACTTATGCATGAGGAGTAGGGAAGGATTCCTCAAACAGCTAACATCGCTTCATATGGTCCATGACAAGTAATGTCAGAACTGCTATTCGTGTGTGTGGTGGATATACGCGATACAGACGCTCCCGTGAAGATTAACCACAGTCAAGACTGTAATAGCCATGGTAATTACTATGATTGACATGGCAGAAGTACAAGTGTATAAAATAGGGATATTCATGTTCCAAAGTCTATTTATTGAATAGTTAAACATGTTTGAATTATACGGTTGTCATATTAGATTTCTGACAATTCTGATAACTTGGCACAAAGTTCAGCAAGCTCACTGCGCTCAGAGCATCTGTGGCACTCACTATTTTCATGAACCAGAATAGATTTACAGTCAGTCCTAAAATAACTTTGTTTTCTGCTGTTGATCACGTTGTCATATTCATTATAAAACAATCACTGTCTACCAACAAGCCTAAAACTAATTGTTTTTAACTATTGACACATACAATTTGTTCATCGTTCCCCAATCAATAAGCCAGCCAATCAAATCAATTCTGGAAGGAAGAAAGTGTCAAAACAAAACAACCCAAGGTGCGAGCGATTTCCCCCTTGTCATGTCATCGTTTCTATTTTGGCAGGCTAGCCAGTCACGCGAAAATTCGGTGTCTAACATTGGATATTATACTACTGAAAAGCGTTTTTTTTATTTTGTAGACTTGTTTTATTTCTTTTTACCGAGAGGTAAAGTTTATGCTATGTGTCAGGGTGACCTATCACTATGCTGAAAAAGCTGAGCGCAGGTCAGCCCATGGCTCCAAAAATGTTCCATCATCAAGTTGATCACACGATTGCTTTTTAATCGACATTCACTTTGTCGGATTATCAAAATTACTGCCAATGATTTTACTATTAAATATAATAAATAGTAAACGCTTTGCTAATTACTGTGTACATAACAATCTGACCTGAGTCTTTGTTTATTTTGAAGTTATCATCTCTTCCTAAGTTAATCTGACACAGTGCTTTGTTAGCAACAAATGGCGACATCTCACACTCTGCATTTGCAACCAATAAACAAGGCGACCAAAACAACAACGAAAAGGCTTCCGAATGATCTGAAAATTAAAACAGCTGTTCATTTCTCTGACCGATATTACCCATCACACTATATCTTTTGGAAATCGGCCACCATCTTTCGGACCTACAAGCCAAAAGGGTTGTCCCCATCTTTCTTTCATCCGCATGAGGTTAGAGCTCTGACATCCACATCAGCACTCTCGTCGCTTTCAAAGTTCAACATCAGTATTTGCACCCACTACACTTCAGGAACTGTCTTCTAAGGATGTATTGGAGATACAACAGTTCAGACCACTTGTTGTGGCTCAGCAGCTGATCAATCCGCTTCGTTCCTGACCATGTGACACAAGACATTTTAAACTTTGTTGCTGAAGACTGCAATACACATTGTGAAAGCGATTTCCTCGCAGTTGCTGTTGCAGTTGTACTTCTCGTGTTTATTTCATGAAGACTTGGTTTTGTACAACAACCACAATTCTATTTGGTTGCGACTTGTACTAAACCATTATAGTGTCACCGTTTTCATTAATTGTCACTGTTATACCCTGCGAAGGAGGGCAGTGGCTTTGTATGTTCAATTACGTAGTAATTTATAATCTGCACATCAGACCTTTTCACAGCCTTATTTCAAATTGTAGTTCAGTTAAATTTCTATAATTGTGTAGGTTGTTTCCCCTGTTACTACTATTGGGTTTCATAGAATAAACAGATTCTGGTATTAGTTATAATTCGTCACCTTAGGACTTGCTAGTTTGGTTGAGCGAGTTGATTTGTCTTTCACCCCTCAATCCTACTGTCCGACCAGCTACTAATTGTGTATTGTTGTAAGTTGAACATTTGTGATTTGAGTAAAAACATTGTGTTAATTACTGGCATCAATACATAAGCTTATTTCACCACCCATCATACCCCGTTGTTCATGGGCAGTTTCTTTTTCTAACTCCCATTATGGCAGTTGTTACAGAAATAGTGTGACGTGGTTAAGGACTCGTGACCTAATGGGCGTGGTTTTTTGGTTTGCATCTGACTCCCTTCAGTGCTGGTTGGTTTTTGTCAAGGACTATCTTATGAAAAGGAAGTTAGCTACGGGTGTATGTATTGATGTAGATGATTAGAAAAGAAAACATCTAATGCAAAAAAACCTAAAGCAACCTCTCCACTTGGTGTCCATATTTAACAGGTCGGGGAGAACACGGGATTGACGTATTATACGTCACACGACGTATAATAGGTCAATCTACGTACAAGGGTATACGTCAAACGACTTATATATCACTATTATTGCATACAACTTTTTTAGCGAGAATTTCAGCAATGCGGTCATTAAACCAAACAAATGCACCTATTTCGTTACCAATCTCAAGTCAATAAAATTCAGAGTAAATGCTAGCTTTAATAAAATATTGACCATTGAACATGCCTATCCATGTGACCAGTAGGTATGTTTCGACTTTGAAAGACACCTAAACGTGAAAAATAAGTCTGCTAACCTAACAGCTCACTGTCCGGATTGCATGGTGGCCGGAAGTGATAGAACTCGTCGTAAGAATATTTGGGAAAATGATAACATTTAACGAAAAAACTCAATAAAATACGGAGGCCAATTCGGGACATAATATTGTCTCGCACGAAAACTGAATTTGTCGTAAACTTCAAATACAATCTTGTTTTTAAGAGAAAAAAAAGTTTACTTTTTTATCACAAATTATTGCAACCCAATAAAATAAATATGGATTGGCCGATTCTTCATAACAATATTGTAAAAACGTGTAAATTAACATGAAAAAGGGCACTATGTTTTACATTAAAGGACAAACTTAGTGGAAAAACATTACAACTATTACTATAATGTCACTGAAACGAATGTGAAATGAATAATATGACAAGTTGATCTTGGTGGCAGTTTTGAATGACACTATGCACCACGATGTATGTGGAATATTGTCTTCAGTGAAGCCATGTACGATTTGAAATTATGTTAGTATCAAAGCAGATTACTGAATTTATTTAATGGATTTGTCACTATAAAACCACTTGCAGGACTATTCTAAGGGATACATGTTAAATATTGTCAAAATCTAAAATATCACTATTATTTAAAAAAAATATTTTTTTAATTGTTTATTACATATCTTAAGCTTTTTAAACTTACTTCATACATAATCTAGTCTGGAACACTCCACACATGTCGTCTGCTGTGGCCATGTTGTACAGTTAGTACAGTACATATACATACCCCCTTTTAATAAAATAACGTCGAATGTATTGGCAAATTTAACAAGTTTTGCATGTCACGGCGACCTCGCGATCACTTCGCGCATCAGACCCGTACACTGATCTGTACAGTTTTGACCACATGTTCCTCCACGTTAAATCATAGTTCTTTCTTTTACTAGTTGAATACGACAAAGATATATTTTATTTCTTTATACTATATTTCCCCATTCAAATGGTGATTTAAATATTGAAAGTAAAAAAAAAACACATTACTGTTAAAGGTTTTTTGTGCTTTAATAGTTTGTAAATAGTAAAGGTTGAAATCAAACGTCCGGCCATTAGTCCGCCCATATCCTCATATATGGAGATCATGTACATACATGTCATCTCATGTCATATTTTGGAAAGGTACTACTAGATCTATACACATGGAAACTATTCCAACACTGCCAGACTAACACAGTGTTTATGTGATGCGCAACGGGTCTTGCACTGCAGATTTTGTTTTCGCGCCTCACTGACCATGTCAATTAGATCAACATTGTTTTCATACTTTACATTTTTTTCTGGTTTTTAAACATTGTTACGGCTATTAAGGTAGAGATATTCGCATTAATGCGTTGAGTTAGTACTATCATACTGATAAGGCAAAAACATTTTGATACACATACACATGTTAGATCCATGACGAGTGCAATACGGAATGCCGAGTGCAATACGGAAGCTCTCCGTATTGCACTACGTACCGCTATCCTAAGATTGCATGGGTATGTAATAAAGTAAGGCAGACAACTCAACTACTTGTGTGGCAAGTAATTTTATTAAGTCTTTTTGTGTGTGATCCCAATAATTTACATAAAGTTAACATACGTTTGACACAATTTTGAGTGTACATGCTCAACAACATCTAAAAATATATTTTGGAGGGTTAGACGTAGCTACACCCTTCACCTGTGAACCTCCACCCATGATTAGATACTGCTTCCACCTGCAAAGCCTAGTGAATCTGAGACATGTGCAGGGACCCCTTGACGCTTGAGCCAAAGGGTGAAGGGGTATGCCTGGCCAGGTATGCTTGAGGTGAAAACCTCCCTGAGGTGAAGGCTCGAACTTGTGCAAGTCCAGCCTCTACCTGTGCCTAGGACAGCTCATGAGGCCGAGGCAGGTGCAGATACTCCTTGACAATTGAGGCATAGCTACGCCCTTCACCTGTGAAGGCTTGAAAGAGTATGCCCGACAGGCCTGCCTCATGTGAAAGCTTGAAGTTGTGTATGTTTAACCTCCATGTGCGACAGTTGGTGAAGCTGAGGCAGATGAAGGGACCCTGTGATGATTAAGTCCTAGTTAGTCCTATAAAGGAGTGAAGGGAGAGCCTGGACGGTGAAGCACCAGGTTACATAAGTGAGGTGATAGACAACTACATCCTTCCCCCGCGAACCAGACAGCCAGGCCAGCCGGTCAATCAGGCAGGCTTTCCGTGATCAAGCCCCCTCTCTCTTTTCCGAGATTGCAAAGAGCTGATCGGACATTAAGGGAAGAGTTTTGTGGACTGGAGGACCTTCCTGGAAACGGTATTGGGGAACATCTGGCACACCCGTAGAGTGAATAACATCCATCACATCAGAAGGATTCTCTGTTTCCCCCGTCATAACCAAACAACTGCGAGATGGGGAAGATCGTGTTCATGCTGAAACACAGGGACAATGTTAATATGATTAATAACACATAAATCATTCTAGCAAGCTGAGTCAGAAACGTCTAAATTAGTTTCATGCTTTCCTAGCTTAATGAGAACCACTTTCTTTAGCGCCAATAAGAAACATTAAACCCCTAAAAGTCAAATTCAGAGCATAAAACACATCAGAATTAAAATCACAAACTGTTTCCACACAGTCAGTATCCATAGCATGTAGCTCATTAGGGAAAAACAAAGTTTACATTCCCCACATGTAATATGCTCACTCTGGCTTCGAGACAAACACACCTACCTCCCTCCCTCAAATGGGATGCACCCCCATATGCATATGCTCCGTAAATGTTGGTGGGGCAGGTTTAAGGGTCGCAAACCGTCCACGTCAGATCAAAAGACTTCCTAAAAAAATGCACTCGTACGATGGAGTGGGATATTCATGTAAACTATGACATGACGTCTCAATGAGCAGGTTGAAAAACAAAATCGGTGAAATACCCGATCTGGTACAAGCAGACACACAAACATGCATATGAAATATTCCAGGAGTTCGGCATTACTCAGCAGCGGAAAACTACCGGGCTGTGAAAATAGAGTGTAGTGTTTGCAATTCAACCTTGGTTTGTCTGTATGCGCCGAGACTTGCAAGGTGTCCCCCTGCTATAACATCTGACGGCCGCAATCTAACAAATTTGTGTGTCACTGTCTAAATTGCATAATATATCTATATGTGCAATTGCTTCATGCTTGATTGGCACGGCAACTGCTCTTGCCAGTACAATGGAAATACGTTTCTCACAGTGTTTGCAAAACCATTACCTTCAGGACCTTTCAACTGTTGATGTGCAAAGGATCCAACAGTTCCATTCTTTTCTGATGCTGCAGCAGTTGACCGACTACAAACACTAAAAACTTCCTATATGTCTTCTATGGACTAGACTTCCAGAGCATAAGCCCTGCCACTGCTGGATGTTTGTTAATTGGAGTTCATAGATAGGACTGACAATACTTCTGTGGAATAAACGCATCGTGTACGAGTCAAACAATTCATATTTATCTTGTCTGGGTACAATAGTTTATACTTAGCTTGTGACCGACTCCTGCCAACGGACAGATTGTTGTCAGGTTGACAGGTTGTCACTTGTACCAAGTGCACTGTGTTTTTCTCGAATTAAAAAACTAAGATGGCGGCAAGGTGGATGTAACTTTTGTGGGCTTTGTGCACAAGCTTAGCGCTAGCGAGAGCACAGTTAAGATTAAAACGGACGTTTTAGCCATAGTTCTACACCTATTTGGATCTCAAAGTGAGCAAAAGTCATTTTTTAGGAGTTGGGATAAGCATAAATTGTAATTGTAATTACATAATTCATTTTTATTCCATTGCCAAAATAACAAATGTTTCCGTAGCTTTTTGGGTAAACTAAATATGTATTTTTTTAGGAATATTAGATTTCATTTTTTTCTTAGGATGCATTTAAAAAAATCTTTTTCTCTAAAAATAAGTGATCAAAGGGTGATGAAACTCACGGTTTTACGTTGATATATTTATTTTTATTAAATGTTGCACTTGTATATTTGCTTCGTTTTTCTTATATCTAATCTTTTAAATAGTTTTGTGAGTGACAGCAATTTGTAGTCACCTGGTGTTTTAAGTATTTCCCTGCCAAAACTGTTTCTGAATTATTGTTTACGTTACAGTTCACCATCACCATGAGGCTGATAGCGACGCCGCAGAAATGGAATTACTGAGATGTAAGTAGACAAAAAAAATCTTATATAATGAATGGCAAATTAAATGCAACACTAATATCAATAACTTCTAATTGTGGGAGCACATAATCTTAACATTCTGAATGAAAAACAGACGAGCAATCCTTTAAGAAATGGGTATTGATCTCAGATGAAAACAATACTCTTGTGTATTGAAGAAAACAATTGTCACTACTCCATCCCCCAAACACAAATGTCATAAAATGGAGCCTCCAATAATGGGTATGACCCCCCTTGGCTGCAATACACGCAGTACATAATAATTGAGTCAACAAGTCTTTGGAAAAAGGCTTGGGGATTTTAAATCCATTTTGGGATTTCGAATAAATTCCATGGCTTCCAAATCGTGAGGATTTTGGAGTAGAGCTGCCTGGACCAGTGTATTAATTTCATTCCACACATGCTCGATTAGTACCATATCCGAGGACAGAAGGCAAGATTTGTATAGTTATGTTGTTTTCTCTCAGAAAGTCCACAGAAACACGCTGTGTGACAGGCATTGCCCTTCTGGAACGATGTACAAGTACATACCGTTCATTTGAACCATCTAGACCTGCAAGGATAGGTAGGGAACCGGTAGAAAAATCCCCATTAAACAGCACACGATCATGTAACTGTTCACACCTGGGTTAATGTAAAACTTAAAGAAACTTAAATAACGACAACACATTAAGGGAACATGTGTCAATTTATTCTACACCTCTGGCACTGCTGAAAAGCTAAAAAATTCGATACCAAGGGCAAACCCAGTGTCAACAGCAAAGTTGCCAAGACTTGAGAGCAAAGTCAATAACGGGTAAACCCCATCGGTTAGCGTGACAGGCGCAGATATAACGTGGCATAAGTCTTACAAGGCGTCCCAAATCATTTTGGTCAAGGTTAATTCACCTCTTTTTGCAACGTAGCACCAAGTTCCTGGACAGAGGTAGGCCGTTGTTGACGTTAACGTAACTGCTGTCAAGGCATGCTTGATAGGGTGTGTGTGAGGGGGACAGGTTCAGACTCTGTGCTGTTCATGGCAATGTGGTGATATTTTGCTGTTGGAGGTAATCTGTAACTATCCTGGTCCTGCGACCTATTGCATTGTCATCCTG
>JAULCD010258217.1:0-10241 GCA_032361085.1 Calliostoma canaliculatum
AAGGGAGGCAATCCATGAACCGTTTTCGGCTTTTGACAAACATGTTAAAAAGAGACAGTTTAAAATCCTAAATTATACATATTGTACCTTGTCAGACACATTTTAGTGTTTTGTATATTTTTAAAACCACATTGTTAACCTTATGCAATTAATTTTTAGCAATTTTAGAAAAATCACACTTTTGTGTGTACAAATGTACTTTAAGCCTAAGATCAATTTGAGGAACAGAGCCCAGGTGACATATAAAATAATGACTGATCTTGACACTAGTTTTATGAAAGCCTTTCGATGCACATGCAGGATTAATAATGTCTTCAATTGTCTTTAGATGGTAGCAATATTGGCATAATGATGTTAACATTGGTAGTTTTTAACGTTTGTAATTTTGGCTTCATTTAAAATCTCAGATTTACAAAGTCATGTAAAACCATGTTCATAATTACCCCCATCAAGCTTTGTTTACACTTTAAGTATTGGGTTATGTTCAATGACCTTTATTTTGGCATTTTAAACTCACAATGGACATTGTGTGTACCCTAATGTGCCACCCAGACATGAATCCATGATTCTTAATAATCTATGGCAATTTAATGAAAATTTGGAACATTAATGATGTAACACTAAAAGTATGTAGTAATTCTTCAGAGAAGATTTGTATTTTATTTTTAGACCCTGTGTTTTAAGTTCCAACCCTTATAGGCATGTGTACATTCCTCACATTTGTGTTCAACACATGGCCAAACCAAGCACATATTGGCTGCCCTTACAAATGAATTTTAAGCAAATTACTGCAGCATAGGTTTGCAACAGCACAAGGTAGTCAGTGTTAAATCCAGGCCATGAAAATTTCACAGTAAAAACTCTTAATTTGCAGGGAGAAAACAGTTAGGAAGACATCATGTGTTATATGAAATTCTCATGCATATTTTATAGGGCTGAGCTATTGATAGTCAAAATAAATGAATTTTTTGTTTTGTTGATTTCTGAATATAGTGTTTTTTGTCAATATTTTAGAAAATAAAAATTCAACAAGAAGTTGTGTTGGATACGATTTAACCCAGAGGGATATCGGCAGTTGTTTACAACTTTTGATTATGCTGTACCAGAAAAACAAAGTTACTTACATTGTTTAGGAGATTGGGGTGGTACATCAACACAATGCCATAAGTAGTAACCCAGGTTTGGCACATTCAACCTGGCTATGCAGCTAAAAGTACAAGAAAAATAGTGACATGTTTTATATTGACAAGTTTTAAATTAACTTGAAACAGGAGTGATTAAATTAACATTATTATAGACAGATTGAAAAAAAAGCCCCATAGATTCAATAAGGAGTAATTTTAGACATGACAATGAAGGCTTTTTGAAAAGGACTGAATTTGGTACTGGTGCTTTTTAAACATGTTGAACATTAGGGGCTTATTTAATTTTTCAGTCTTTATAAATCAGCATACACCTGCTTCAGAAACAATTAATATGTGCAAAAGGAGCATTTTCTAATCGAGGTAAAGGCTTTGCTAATAAAATGGATCTAAAGACAATGTACACAACAGAAAGAATTTTTTTTTTGGAAACAGTTGATTTTAGTATCTGTTAAGGTTGGTTTTGTTTTTTGAGGGGGAGAGTAGTCACAACTTAATGTTTTTAAAAAAAACAACTTTGCAGTATATTTGAAATAAAATGAGGAGTGCTTACACATCGGCTGTTAAAGCACTGCTGGCATAAAACATTTAAATTAAATTCGAAACATTGTGAGCACCTACCAGTGAAAACCAAAAGTTCATTTTGTCAAAATTCATGCTACTCTATCTAACGGTCACCACAGCAGAAAAAATAATTCATCATTGTCCTTGACAAATTTGTCAGTCCTTTTTATAACAGTTACTCTTGGTTTTCTATAGTTAGCTGCAGTATATTGCACAGGTTTTGCTTCATTTTATTTTAAGGTGTTTTTTAAAAACAATTTGGCTTGTGTTTTTAGTCAACATAACTTTGACATTGTCCAAATTAACTTGCTTATATTACCTAATAAAGATACAACAAAGCATTTTTATAGTTGCACTTGATTGCCATATTAAACAGCTGTTTTGGCAGGTATTTGTTTAACCTTTTTATGCAGATTTTTAACTGTGATATTTACAAATTTATTATACTATGTTGTGATATTTTCTTTCAATTGTGAACGCAAATATGATTGCAGATATTGACATACATGCTATTGCACCACATGAGCTTCAAGAACTATTTTACAATCTTTCAAAGGCAATTGACATTGTACCAATGTTTCAGACATTGGGCAAATTGCTTATTTGCAACTAAAATTGCCAAAAAATATCCTCAAAAAAGAGAAAAAATCGTTGGGAAAATAATAATTTGTTGTGAACTAAAATGTTTGTACTGGTGCTGCACTGCTCAGTTGTCAAAGGAAAACCATGTTGCTTTATGGAATGACCTTGACCTGATTCATCCATATTATTGTTAGAGCTGTGTACCTTGAAGAAAACTGTACCGCGGTATACCGCGATATTTTTTGCCCGTACCGATATTTTCCAACGGTATACCGTCGTCCCCGATCCCATGTAATGTGATGACCATCTGGCCACTTGTACGTACAAGACAGCATGCAGAAGATGAAACAAACTGAGAAAAGACTCACACACCAGTGATCGTTTTGTTTGTAAACAAACTTTAATTATTCAGTGTTCACTTTGAATACAAAATCAGGTAAACAAATACTATGAAAAAATATTGTCCATTGACTTATGGTTCTATTTTGTTATATGACACAAATATTGAACTGCCTCTTTGTTCTAGGAAAAACGTTTACTTTCGGTTTCTATTCCAATTCGCGGTATACCGACCCTTCCCGGACCGTACCGGTATAACGTACCGAGAGGCTTCCGAACCGATATAATACCGGTATACGGTAATACCGTGCACCTCTAATTATTGTACCTAACCCTAACTCATTTACAGAAGGCATGCAGTGCTGTTAATTTTTTTGTTAAAGGTGTCAGTTTTGTCATATATTTAAAGCGTAAGACTGAAGCTTGATTATAAATTATAACATATTAAGAATTGATTATTTTAAAAAAAATCCTGATACATGTATTGTGATCATGTGGAATCTTCATATGAGTTGTGTAGTGCTCACAGTGTAAATCAGACAACACAAAAACAAGCAGTTATCCAACCGTGCATTATTCAACTCACCAAAATGGTATTATTTTTTTAATTTAAAAATGCGCGTTCCTGTATGCATAAATTTTTAATCTTCTTGCAGTGTCAAATTGATAAAGCAAAAAATGTTCTACACCACATCAGTTTGAATCTTGATGGCTAAAAGATGACACTTGTCACATCTGTTTCATATCAAATAACATTTTCTTAAACTAAAAGTATGATCTTTTTTTTATTTTGATAGAATATGCTCCAAAACAACAATGTTACATCAGGGCCCTGTTCCTCAACGTGTTCTTACGCTAAGTTGATCGTAAGTGCTAAAATATAGCATTGGTTTACGAATGTCGTAGCTCAGAGATCACTTTGGAACTGGTGCCATTCAGCATTTGTTACAAACTTGTTTCTACGCTACGATAGTCGTAAGACTATGATAAGAAACAACTCCACAGGACATTGTTTCAAAAATCACTTCTAATCAACTTAGCTGAAGATCTCTTTCTGAAACGGGGCCCAGATCTTTATTGTGCTCTTGACACAGAACAATCACCATGTTTATTTGTTAAAAGTCATCACAATACAACAGTCGTTTCTAGTCTGGAAAAACTGGGCCAACACAGCACACCATCTTGATTTTCTTTTTCTTTTTTTGTTTGATGAACTACAACTCGCATTATAAAAACGCTATCAGACCAAAACTTTTGCCACTGTTTTAATTTTACATGTTCTTTGTACATTTAAGTGTGAGTATTTGCCATGTAATATATTTTCCGGAACGGTTATGCTACAAGCAACCAAATTTAACAAAATCAAACTTGGCAAATTAAAACATTTCCATTTTCAGTGCCTCAATTTATTAAAGTGTACTAACAAACAGTATTTGCATGCTGTAACTATGAGGAGTTTTTGGTTAGACGTATTATACCTAATTCTATTCACCATCAAGAAAACAAATGTGTAAATAAAAACAAACTAGAACTAAAAAATTTTTGTTTAAGTCATTATTATGACATGAATGACTGGCATATGGGTTAGGTTATTTTCACAGACAGCAACTATTTTGTAAGCTTGACAAATATTTAGGTCAGTTTGTTTATGTTGAAAGATTTACAGGTGTCAAATATGGTCAACCAGGATGACTAGGCTTGTGCAACCTTCTGATTTTAGGGGCTGTAGATTTATTGAAAACCTGCATTTAACCCAAGCTTCATTCATTCATTCATTCATTCATTCATTCATTTCTGATGGTTCAATTTCCTTACACAACAGGGTCGATTATTTGACTACGCTATAACGTTTAAAGGTCAGTTTATAAACCAGGAATTTACGCCATTCTTCAAATGAAAAAAAAAGAAAAAACTTGCACCATCAAAAACTAGTTACATATATATATATATATATATACACAGTTCATACTTCTGAATTAAACACCATAATCAGTATAAAATACCTCACTTGATGTTTTTAACATGAAGGTAGATCAGCAACTATAAAAACTTTAGTAAATGGCATTTTCGTACATATGCACACATACATTTTATGCACACTTATCACCTTACAGATGTTTTATTCAATTCAAGTTTTCATTCTTGTAAGGATTTTGGAATGTAATCAGATTTGTCAACAGTTACCTATGCACATGTGTACACTGTCACCAAAGTGTGACAAAAAATATAAATCTAAGAAAATGTTTTGGGGAAGAAATACAAAATATGAATTATAAATCTACATGTTTTCTGTATACTTGTGTCAATATGAGTTACAACTTTGTACAAATATGGCTTTGTATGGTTCTAATGTTTGTATTTGTGTATGTACATATTTACATGTACTGATTTTAAGAAAATGCAAATACTTATGCCACATTCCCATGGCCTTTAAGTTTACTGTGAAGAAAATACTTTTGACACCTGCACAAAGAGTAAAATTTGTTTCAGGGTTTAGTCCTAACCCTTTTTAGTGTGGAATTGAGGTTGGTTAGATTTGAACTGTGATCTGCTTTGGCTGTTAAAAATGTAATTTGTAGGAGCTCAATTAACCCTTAAAGTGCTGAGCCCAATTTTGTTATATTTTAATGTCAAAATTCCGCCCAAAATTAGCTGTTAAAAACCTATCCTGTGGTAATTTGTTTCAAAGAGCCCCTACAGGAGTACTTTTTAACAAATTACCACAGAACAGGTTTTTAACAGCCAAAGGAGGTCACAGTTTTAAAAATCCACTTAACCCTATTCAGCACTGTAAGGGTTCAACAAATTACCACAGGATGTGTTTTCAACAGCTTATTTAGGCTTGAATTTAGACATTTAAACAAATCAAATTTGTGCTTACAGTTCGAGAGTCAACCCTTAGAATGTAGAATGTTTTTTTTGTGGCAAATAAAACTGGGTCACCTTGTGCTCTTTAAAAACATATTCTGTGTTTGTTTGCATTTCATGTGTTTATAGAATATTAATGGACTGTTTGCCCCTACTCTCATAATTCTCGATAGTAATTAGAATCATTAAATTGGCATCGTTTCAAATTAAATGTGGATAAAATGGGATTTTATTGCCGCTAATGTCTTAGTTGTCGTGCTCTTTATTTACCTGAAGTCACAGATGACATTTGTTGATTACTGCATTAAAACAATTAAATGAGAACTTTTGAAAATCTATCATGTTATAAATTTTAAAAAGATTAAGGGTTAAACGTTTCACCGAAATTCCGATGTACTGCGATATGTGGGTTGCGACACGATACACGATACAGTTGAAGCTGAATATCGATACAAAAGTATTTAAAATAATATATGACTTAAATTGATAAATAACTATATTACCTTGTTGAATGAAAATGTTGGTCTTCCAAACGAGTTGACTGTTAAAAATTGAAAATGTTGTCTGTCTGAAGATATGGTGATTTTAATGATTTGTTGTTGCTTTTAGTAATAGTTTTCTAAAATAGTTGTATCGTTTCGTATCGAGATATGTATCGTATCGTGTTCTGTGTATCGAGATACGTATCGTATCATGGCATAAGTTTATCGTTGCACCTCTAAAAACCTCTAATGTTTTAAAAAGTCTATTCAAGTTGAACAAAAGAATGAAACTTTTAAAACAATGCCATGAGCATACCTAGTTAAGTTAGTTCACTTGAAATTACAGAGTTGAACAAGATAAGTTTTAAGAGTCATTTTTAGACTGAGTAGAAAACACTACCCTTAACCCTTTAAGTGCCGAGTTCATTTCAGCCAGTCTTACAGCTGTGACCACCTAGTGCTGTTGAAAACCTATCCTGTGATAATTTGATTAGAAGTTGTAAAGGTTTTCAACAGCCTGTTTCAGTTGGAATTTAAAAAACTAAAATGAGCAAATGTTGGGTTCAGCACTAGGGTTAACATTTTGACAATAACACAGACAAAAGTTAAACTATACGGTTTAATACTGAAATAAGAGAAAACACTGGCCATAACCATTTAAATCTTGAGTTGAATTGAGCCAGTTTAAAAACTGTGACTACCTTGTGCTGTTGAAAACCTATCCTGTGATAATTCATTTAAAAGAGCTCCATTTGGAGCTCTTTTAAACAAATTATAACAGGATAGGTTTTTAAAAGCCTGTTTCAGTTCAAATTTGAAAACTAAAATAAGCAAATGTTGTGCTCAGCACTTTAAGGGTTAGATATGTATATCAACTTGTGTATAGGTTAAATTCACTTTTTTATTATACATGTTGTACTCAATCAATGTTGTGCACAGCACTTTAAGGGTTAAAAAGTAAAGAGATCTATGAGTTAACCCTTACAGTGCTGAATACATTTTAAAACTATGAGCACCTTGTGCTGTTAAAAACCTGTCCTGTGGTAATTTGTGTAAAAGAGCTCCTACAGCAAATTACCACAGAAAGGTTTTTAATAGGTTTTTATGGGTGAAATTTTAACAGTGAAATCGACAAAAGTTGAACCCAGCACTTTAAGGTTAAGTGGTTTAGTTAACATGAGTAAACTGCACAATTGGTCATTCCGATCTGGTTGTGATTTGGCCATTCTGAATTCATTCCCCTCTGGTACGCACCTGTTTAAACATTACCTGGCCGTATCTAACCGAACCAGACAAATCTGTTGACATCCTCGCCCAACAAGACATTAAAACATGCAAGTGTATTTAGTGCTTTACCTCCATGCTACATGCTTAGAATAACTGCACTCTCATCAACCTTGCTTCTAATTGAATCGGATTTGAACTGCTTCTTGGTTGGTTAAAACTCGAATAAATTCCATTGAATGGCACTAACCACGTAAGTTTGTCTATTCTCCAAAAGTTATGTTTTGGTTGAAACTTATGCAGTGATTTGCTTAAAAGAGCTGCTGTATGGAAAGGTTTTATCGACACAAGATGATCATTATTTTAAACCCTTATGTGTTAAATGCAATATTTGCCCTGCAGTGTCCAAATTCAACAAAAACAAATTCTGCTAAAACCTATCCAGAGGTGAGTTTTTAAAAAAAAAAAGAGCTCCAACAGGAGCTCTTTTAAAAACATTACCACTGGATAGGGTTCAACAGCATAATCATATGTTTCAGATGATCATAGTTTTTAACCTTTTAAGTGCAATACTTGCTAAATTCAGTGTCTAAATTCCCAAAATATAAAACTTTATTTAAAAGAGCTTCTACAGGAGCTTTTTCACATAAATGACCCATGAATAAGTTATCAACCTGTAGGAGCTCTTTTAAACACATTACCACAGGATAGGTTTTCAATAGCTTATTTTGGTTGGAATTTAGACACGACAATAAGCAAATGTCAAGCTCAGCACTTAAAGGGTTAAAATTAACTCCACAATTCATCACTTCAAGGGTTAACACTAGGATGTATTTAAAAGAATTTTTTAACTGTAAATATAACTCTGTCTCCCTTACACATGGACCTCATCTTGCACATAATACTAAAAGCTTTAAAGCAAGTTAGATGAGGCACGTGCAAGGCTTATTCAGGTAAACTACCAAAGAAAAACGGTGAAAATAAATTTAAATTACAGTTGATAAAAATTACGGGTTAGACCTCAACATTGACAGTAGATGTTTGTGAAACTGAGAATAATGTACTATTTGAGATACAAAAAAATCCAAGAAATCCTGAATAAAACAGTAAAGATTGATTAAAATTACAAAGATGAAAATAACAATTTAGACAAGAGACATGAAGTGTTTATGAGATGGGTAAACATTTACCAGACCTGCCTACCCCTTTTTAGTTGCAAGTGTACTCATTAGCATTTCAAAGTATATTCTGGGGTTTCAAAGTGTACAAACTATGTTTCAAATGTGTACATTTAGCTTTCAAAGTGTACTATACAAACACATTATGTGGACATCCCTTTATTACCAAGTATAAAGTGTTACTTTATGTAACAGAAATGGTCAAAAGGTCGGATAGGACAAGTAGTTTCTTAATGTTAAACAACAAAACATTACATAGAAAAAATGAAATTTCCGTAGCGAAACGAAAATCACACAAAGCGCGATACCGAGATTGGTGTAGAAATGGGAAAGTTTGTGTAAAACCGTATTTTATGGACAAAAATCGTGGAAAATGCACCAAATCGTACAAGTGGACAGTCTGATTTACAAGTTTAGTTACTGAAAGAAAAAAGTAAAAACATTACAATAATGATTACAATATTATTACAATAATTAAAATTTGTTAAACATTGACAGAGACATAAAGTGTTCATAAAAAAGTAAACGTTTATAATTCTAGCTACTCAAAGAAAAACAAAGATAAATTTGAATCAAAAAAGGAGAAATTGATGAGAGACTTTGACAGAAACATCAGATGTTTGTGAAAAAGATTAGCGTGTTGTATTTTTACTACCTGGAGAAAAATATTTAAGTTAAATTCGAATTACATAGGTGAAAATAAAAGTCTGTCTTCAGCATTGATATCAGATGTTTGTGAAGAGAGTAAGTGTTAAATTTCTTAACCCTTAAAGTGTTGAATAGGGTCAAGTAGATTATAAACTGTGATCGCCTTGTACTGTTAAAACCCTATCCTGTGGTAAATCCTGTAGGAGCTCTTTTAAACAAATTACCACAGGATATGGTTTTAACAGCTTATGTTAGGCGGAATTTTGACAATGAAATAGAAAAAAATTGGGCTCAGCACCTTAAGGGTTAAGTGTCCAAAGAACAACAGTGAACTGACATTAGTTAAAATTAAAGAAGAAGACAATAATCCTAAGAGTGCCATGTAGCAGAATATTATGTGTAGGTGGTGCCATTATAATTATACTTTAACCCTAAGAATGTCAAGCTCAACATTTCTTTATTTCATTGTCAAATACCATGCTGTTGAAAACCTATCCTGGGATGATTTGTTTAAAAGAGCTACCACAGGAGCTACTGGCGGTTGTTGCTCTATGGTCAGTCAATAAACCAGGACACCGCCAGAAAAAAGTTTGCAGTCGCCCCTAAGACGCTCATTAAAAAAAAGCATGTACTCTTCCAGCTACTAATATATGAAGCGCCTATCATGCACACTTTCATTACAAGTCAAGATCAACGAGTATGGAGATATGTGGACGCCATGTTCAACTTCAATATTTGAACAAATTTCAAAAGTAGTGTAGCCTCCTTGACATGAAGAGCGTGGTTGAGACACGTTTCCCATTCACATCTCAGTGGCTGTGACACGTTTTCTATTCACATCTCAGGGTGTGCTTTACCACTTTGTAAGTGTTTCATTCAAAATTTGTAAATATATATGTAAAGCCTTGAAATCTTGATAAACCATGACAGTGCAAAACACAACACTTGTTCAGTGTTAAAATTTCAACCTGTCCTATCCTGTAATAATTTGTATAAAAAACTTTTCTTGTCATTATAAATACTTTAGTGTCATTATAAACACTTTAGTATAGCCCTTAAAGTGCTAAGCCCAATTTGTTTCAATTTCCTTGTCAAAATTCCGCCCAAAATAAGCTGTTAAAAACCTTTCTTGTTGTAATTTGTTTAAAAGAGCTCCTATAGGAGCTCTTTTAAACAAATTACCACAGGACAGGTTTTTAACAGCACAAGGTGGT
>JAULCD010258328.1:0-10241 GCA_032361085.1 Calliostoma canaliculatum
ACTCTTAAAAACTCCAGACACGCCACTTAGGATATTTTCTCGCAAAACATGTCGCATGGAAAGAGTTAAGATGTGAGGGCTTATAGTCCCTTCAAACAATGCAACTATGCATTTAGCTAAATGTTTTGTTTGTTTTTAAACACATCCATTGCTTAACAATTGGCACATTGCACTACTAAACCAAATTGATGTTATTTTTGGTTCAAGTAAAATTTATTGTTTTATCAATAGGAATGAAAGTTGATTTATTCCCTTGCTAAAAACTTGTCTGCTGTTAGGGCACATAACAATCGATTGGATTACATTTATTTTTGGAAGATGATTTTGAATTTGATTAAATTCATTGCTTTATTTTTTTCTTGTTTGTTTTTCTTTCAAAACACAATTTTATGTATTTTCTTTCTTGCATATTCAATTTCCGCTCATGCAAAATCTGTCATTTGTATTCCCAAACTACAAAAAGCTAGTCAACTCGTTGTTCCAACTGCCGAAGAAGTATGGAAATGACAAATACTTTCAGACAGAACGCAGTTTAATGTTCTGCAGAACAATCTTTTAGTTTGGTTTATATGTCCTTAAAGTGTTTTTTTCCACTTTTTAGTTTGAGATATTTGTTAAAAGGCTGGGGAAATGTGTTGGCCTTGTTGTTCTCTTTTGTAATCAATATAAAGAAACTGACTCTATGTTTTACCACTGTGTGCCTTTAAATTGTGTGCCTTTAAATTATATTCAGTTTTTAAATGACAAAACAGTTGCAATTTTTATTGAGACAGTGTTAAAACAATGCATGACACAAACTTTTTAATCTATCATAACACAAACACTACTTTATGAGTAGATTTTGTTACAGCTAAAATCGTCTCAAAATAACTGATAAGCCCTGTTGTTAGGTAATTAGAAACAACAGAAATGCACTAGTTGATGTTATGTGTGGTTTGTTAATCAGTTAATATTATTAAGACATTACAAAAAGCAGTGTCAGTGCCTTTTTAACAAATAGCGAATCTCATCATAGCAGGCCCCTGTACCTCAAAGCAATCTTAGAGTTAAGCTTGTCGTAAGTAATTTTTTAAAAATTATGTCTATGTGATGTGCAGTTGTTTATTATCATCAAAGCGCAGGAATCAATTTGGAATGACACCGATCAAAAAGCAGTTTCTGTACTGTGAAAGGCGCAATCCAATGTTATACTTTAGCGGACACGATTAACTTAGCCAAAACCCGCTTTGAGATTTGAAGCACAACAATAAGTTCAAACGTACCCTTGTGGTTGAGTTTCTGAATCAATCTGTGGACAAACAGTATTTATTTTACTTAAATGCATGTTTAAAAAACCAAATCAACCTAAATTTAGTTAAAGAGGTAAATGAGACACTGTTTTGAAACTTTTGGGGAAAAGTGGCATCAAAGAAAGCCATTTTATTCAGTAAATAAATGTAAAAAATTACCAGTTTGCCATAAGTACTATGGAGGCAAATATGCAAATATTACTTTCGTGACCTACTCATGTAAATCACACCAATGTAAATTTTAGATTGATGGACACTATGAGAGAAACATATACTTATATTTAAACAAGAAGTAATTGCGTGGTTTATTTGCTTTATACAAAAACGAACTAAATGTATATTGGGTAGTTTTATGGAAGGGAAATTTATTAGATGATTGAAAGTCAAATAAAAATGTAGGCTCCCCTCTGATTCAGTGGTGAGTCACATATTGTGTAAGATTCCTATAAAACAGAGTTTAAAAAAGTTAAAAGTTAAACATTCAAGTATCGTTATTTTGATATGCCAGATTCCAAGTTTATGACATTTATGTCATACTCAAAGAAAAATGATTACAGAAAATTAAGACTGATGCTTTATATCAGTTAAAAGGTTTGAGAAATATTGACTAAGTTGAAACATATATAGTATATAATGATGTTGATTTATTTTTTGTTTATCTATTCTGTCATGGCATACCTTAACTTATATTGTTTATAAGTGCAACTGACCTAAACACATCTACCGTCCACATAAATGAAGCAATGACTGTTATCAACAATCTAAACATTACATTAGTGTGATGGGCAGAACGATAATCATACAACATTATAAAGTAATATTATTCATTGATGTTTCTGCTTTACTTGTCTTAACAAGAGTTATACCACACATGTTAAACCCAACGTTTTATATGCACTTTCCTCAGTTTTCTTACAAAATTACCACTTGCCAAGACCTCGAAAAATGTTTTAGTAAGGTCACACATAATGATAACACTGATAAATAGTATTACATAAACTAAAGGATAGTTTTAGTATAGTACTTCAGCATTGTCCCCTGATTAAAATTTAAGCTATTTTTTATTAATAGTATTAAAAAATACAGCTCCCACATATGTGATTTTTACCTCAGTGTGGCAGCCTACACACGGCGCCAAATGAAATGGACGTCTTCATCTCATTTAAATTTAAAATGTCAGTGACTGATAATAATCTCAATCTCCCATCTCTCAAGACCATTGGCCATTTTTACATGTAAAATTTACATGTACAAGTTACACTCTAAAACACTGGCAATATCTGATGATATAGTTGTGTCGTTTTAAAACATCACCATAATTTGCGATCGTTTAAACCATGTCACTGAAGCATTAGGTTTGTAAAGCCATGTTTATAAATGCCAAACATCGAGTATATAATCTACATTTGCAAACGGAAACTTGTTTTATCTAAAAAGCGCACAGTTTACAAATGTTTAAAGTATTAATAATACTAAAGTGCTGCCTGAGGTTGATCAACCTGGGTAAGGCGAGGTCAATTACTCTAGCTTTCGCAACGTTACATGGCCCTGGGAAACATCGGTGGGTTTCTGCCGATTTGAAATACGTGTAGGTAAAAATAGCTGTCCAATGAAATAACACGTCCTTGCTCTTGGGCTAGGTTCAAGGGACGTAACTATTGCCAACAACAATAGCTTCGCTTAAGTCAAGCAGTCTTTATGCGTTATGTGTATTTCAAATTTGGAAGAACGATTATCATTGGTTGTACAGGGTTTGCGGTGCTAAGCATTTGATTGGATGATAGCGACGATGACGCAACTTTCAAATCGGCAGAAACCCACCGATGTTTCCCAGGGCCATGTAACGTTGCGAAAGCTAGAACAATTGTCCTGGCGTTACCTAGAATAGGCTAATGGCTAATTATAGTTTTGTAAAACGCCGGTGTTTTTTAGGATAACAGTGAGCACACATAGAGCACATTGCTGATGGCCCCGTTTTTGTACATAGACTGGGCTTACCTGACCTACTGGTAGCAACCGCCATACATCCAACTTTGATAAACTTTTTTTTTAAAAAATAGTGTGTTATTTTACGCCAGAAAGCCAACTTAATCATACAGGTGGTCAGAAATAGACTGTCTATACATTACAATGTGCTATGGTGTCAAACATATTTTGGTAGTACAGTCAACCCTCGTTAATGCGGAAGCCAGTAATCCTGTTCCCGCACCGTCCGGACAGACTCAAGCTGTAACTAATCTCTGTCCGTCAATGTAAATTCGTTTCAGCAAACCGTCTATTTCTCTATTCGGACGTTTTTAACGAAAAACGACACCGTCCGCATTAACGAGAGTTGACTGTAATCCACGAAGGGGTCATATTCTTAACTCAACTTTCGATTTTATTTTACCGTGGTATAATAGTGTTAACTCTGTTTAATTAACCTATTCAATTGGACAAATATCACATATAAATCGGTATTTAAAGTTATGTGTTTCTCACTTTAAATTGCTGTCGTTTATACCATCAGGATGTTTGCAGTATCACAAGAAGAAGCTGCTTATTTTACATTTAATCAACGGGTTTGCACAACCTATCAGGAAGAATCCCTTCGTGGTGTCGAAATATCTCCACTGATTACTCTCATAGTCAATAGAGCTGCAATAAATCCTAGTTAGTCTGCATGAAATAAATCGTCTCTGTATCGGTGTAGTATTCCTCCTGTCTGGGGTTATTAGTTCATATTCTAAAAGTTCAATATGTTGTTGTCTGATTGAGTATAATCGACGTGTTAGTGGATGTTGAGATGATTATAGAAATAATGTGATTGCGCGTAGGCGTGTATTCTATACTAATCCTAAATCATTTTTGGAGAGATTTTGTGTACAAGTTAATACTAGAGCGAAGTCTAGTTTGTGCAAACTGTTTTGTTTCCAGTACATTTCATTGTGCATAAATTGGATAAATTATACCGTTTGATCGTGTTCATAGATTGGCGTTTTCATTTTAGAAAACGTAAATAGTTTACTCGGGCGTTTGCCTCTTTATTGTGTTATTGTCCATTTTATTATCGTTGTCCTTGATTTGGCCCTTTATAATCTCTTGACCCGGATCACAAGTGTGCTCAGTTTCACTAACGGAAGCACAGCTCTTTTGTTAATCAGGGTAAATCAGAAGGCTGCAGTGTTGGAAAGTTATTGGTTGTGTTCGATTGGACACTTCCTGGGAGAAGTCTGATTCGCTGAATGGGGCTAAGAGGGGACTAAGATACCTGTACTGATGATGAACTGCGCCAGGACCAACGAACTTTCCTTTGTCGCATTTTAATTTTATTCTCAAATAATATAACTAGTAACTATAATTAGAAGAAAAACAAAACCACAATAAAAATAGGACAGTGACAAGCTGGCGCAAACTGCTTTGTTAATTTAAACAATTCACTTGTTTTACAAAATACAATCGGGTAGAATACTTTTTCACATTGTCAATGCAATTATTTGGTGGCAATCCTACAAGTAGACGTAGTTTCTGTTGTAACGTGAAACATTATTGATTGTTAAAATCACGCTGTGCATTTTGTAGTTGACACTAATTGCTCTTCTTAATGACCTGAACATGCTCCAAGGCAAATAATTCCAACATGTTACAAGGTTGACATGTAACCAAGTTATCGATTCGTGTGCTTCGTCATATTCTCTAATACCAACATATTCTTAGCTGTAATGTGCGCTTGACTTTGAATACTTTTTTTTATAAAAACACAAAACAGTTTTAAAACAATTGTTGCGAAGGGAATGCCTCAGGCGTGAGCACATATTGCATTGTACGCTTTACATATATACGTTTATGTTTATGCTTTATAATAGCGTTTTTTTAAATGAAAATACGTGTCTTTCAGTGCAGAGTTAGTCAACAACTGTCCGGTTGTCAGTATTGTAAATTGATTTTAAGTTTTATAAACACATGTATAGCACAGGTGGTTAAATTCCTAAATACGTAATTGAAAAGCCAATTATACCCAAACAGGACAAGTTGATTACTGACAGGCAAACATATATTGCAAAGGCTTTACTAACCAAATTCCAATGGATGTCAATCTGCGTAAACTGTCCCATGTGATTCAAACAACCAGGTAACATTATGCATTATTTAATTTTGGACACCTACATTGACAACTATTTCGAATGATTCATAGTTGATATTTTTGGACAACTTCTAGTTCTTAAATTCATGACGTTTCGGGACAGATGTTTGCTCCTTGATAACCTGATGAAGGAACAAGAATACATCCCGAAAATTCACTAACTATAAGCTAGATGTTGACTTCCACATAATCCTGAACTATACATGTACAATCACAGAAGTAACACATATGTTCATGATACCACATCTCAAGATGTTGTGGAACTGTCAAATAAAATAAAGTTATGGTATTAAAGAACAATGCATATCAGTTTTACGAGCGTAGTGCTTTATTTTGTAAACACCTTTTTTCATTACATTTTATGATTTAGCCCTGACACTATTTTTTCTGCATGTATATTCTGAAAATCAACGTAATTGTTCTCTGGTATACGTGTTTTTAGGTGGTAAACACTATTAAACATATTTCTCATAGGTGTTAAAAGGAATAACAAAGATGCATTTTATTGATAGAGATCAAATAATAACATACAGTGTATAGTTTACTTAGCCTACTAACCTAGTTTTAGTTGACATTGTGTACGAAATATTATAATCGTGATGTATGTTGTATCTCTGACAGAAATTAAATCTAATTCTATTTATCTAATTTCACACTGCCAAAAAGAGATAAAACCAATCAATGTTTAACTGAATACAACATAAAGGTCGAGAGAATATGTAATTTCCACAATAAAGCCGGTCGTCTGATAACAGACAATTGCAGATAAACAGCTACGAGGGCTTTACACATGTATATGAATTGAAAAGTTAGGTCAAGTAGATACTATTTGTGCTCAGAATACAAAACAAAACTACTTTGCGTAATCAGCATAAAAAAGCATGAAAATTATTCAGCGGTTTCCCATTAGGTTGATGATATTTTTTGGAAAATCCGCTGAATATTTTCTGTATAGTCTTTGCCAGTGCAGGGTGTTGCTTTAAGGAATCATCAACTATTTTAGAAGTTTGCAAAACAATTTCCTAAGTCAATGTATTTATGTTTACAAATGACTAACAAATAGTTGTAAACTATACTCAACAACAAAAGTTCTTGGGATGTCATTCAAAGTAGTATTGAAGAAACACAAGAGATTAAATGAAAGGCAAATACATTTATTGAAGACAAAGGATCTTTGTTTTGTGGATGTTAAACATAAAGATGGATTAGAAACTTACTTGAACCGGAAACGGTTATCTGAATGTAATGGGGGTAAAATCAAAGTTCACAGTTTAGTTTTGAGTATGACCAACAGTGTTGTTGATACAGACAACACATCTCTGTCGCATGAAATTGATCAGTCGTCTATGGCAATGTTGTGAAATGTTGTTCCAGATGTGAACAAGACGTTGTCTAAGTTGCTTGAGTGTTGCAGGAGGATTTGGTGAACGCCCAAACGTTGGTCCATTTCATCCCACACGTGTTCAATGGGCGACATGGTAAGGCTGTAATATTGTTCTGTGCCAGCAAACCTTGCACGATACGGGCAGTATGTGGTCGTTGTCGTGTTAAAGCGTCATCCCTGGCCCATGTTGCCTTATGAACGGTAAAACCGCCTGTTGGAGCACTTTATCCTGGTCAGATTGCCCAGTCAGATTGCCGGCTATGTTCAACACAAACCTGGACTCATCAGTAAACAGGACACGGATCCATTGATGTCGAGGCCATCATGAATGCTGCCTTGCCCATTGCAGACGTCGTTGTCGATGTTGCAATATGAGAATTGGTCGTCTAGCTGGACGTCGTGCGATTATCCTACGTCACCGTAAACGTCGACGCACAGTTTGTGCTAATATCCGCCTTAGTCCAGGGATGGTTGCTGCTGGGGCTGTTGCTGGTTGAAATCGGTTCCGGGGGTGGCTGTGCCGAATTCAGTTGTCTTGACGTTGGATCGATACTGGAGGTCGACCACTGCGGGGACGGTCTCTGACATCATTGGCTTGCTGGTGTCGCTGACACAAGTTCTGTATCGTGTTTCTATGGACATTGAATCGCCTTGCAACTTCCCGTTGCGAGATTCTAGAATGGCCGCAATCGTTCATTTACAAAAAGCTTTGGCATCAAAAGATTTTTCTTCCTGTCCGAAAGTTAGTGGTTTTTCAAATCACACTCATTAAACGTGTCTTTATCCACAATGAAATGGTCGCTCAGCTTTAAAATACCACAGACTAAACTATTTTTAGTGAAATTGCATGTGCAAAGTCAATTTCACGAGATTTTTAAACACTTACTTCAAAGTTGCGTTTGCACGTTCTGTTATTGTATTGCAGACGTGTTTTCAATGATTTTGGTTAAACTATATCAAATTTATCTCAAAATTAATATGTCACAATAACTTTTGTTGTTGAGTATATGTACTTTTCAAAGACAGACCTGTTTCTGCTTTGAAAGTGCAAATTTTACAATAAGTTTTGGACTGCGTAAACGTCAATTATTGGCGAAAAACATCAGTGATGTAGTTTTACACAAACGCATACAAACACAATACACACAATTGATTTAAACTGTAATCTTCAAAACTAACTTCAATAAACATCGTTGTATAATGCAAAAACCTGAAATTGTTTATACGCTGGGAAACCAGATCGCAAATTGTCTTTTATTTGCTGCTTGTTACAATATCAGATGACAAATATTTATTTTTTGGGGAAAACTTAAAACTGCATTGGTTTATTTTCACTGTGTTTTGCAGACAGTTAAATGTGTTAGAGGAACCTGGACAAATATTTGAGATGAGTTTATTTTTTACTTCAGAAATTTGTTTTGTAAAGTCATACTTAGGATCCATACACAACATAAAATATGTTGTTGAAGTGTCATAAATATGAACATAGCACATATTAAAGTGATGTCTTTAAGAAAAGTTTGACACGAACAATTAGTCCATTAGTAACAATTGACAAAGTATTGACGACATGACCCGTAAAGATTTTGAAAATGCACAGTGCAACCTACATGCTTTCCGCTACACAATTAACCACTGCAATAACGGTTGTCCATGACACAGTCACAACTACTTACACAATCATCTTTGCTACATGTTACTGTGGTTGGTCATCAAGACCAAAGTATACACCTCTTAAAATCCGCTACGGTTCACATACTTATTTTCAATACCTTCATAACTTCATACTGCATTAAACCACAGGTACACACTGATTCAGTAATCAAGTAAAGACATGTTGTTGGCACCAAATTCTCCTGATGCATGACCGCTGTAAGTCTGTGGCAGTGCCTGAATGTGTTCAATTCATATTCAAATTGAAAAGTGTGACTCAAAGTCAATGACGTCGTTCAACTATGTCAACATTAACTGGATGGGTATTGGTAATTGAACCTCGGGCAACACAACGCCATGTTGCCAACGTCTTTGGTGTGATTTATGTTGAATTGAAGATGTAATCATTAGCAAACCTTGGGAAGTATAGCTTTAACCTGTAAAGCCACATCACAAATCAATGTATAAATGGTCCACACAGAATCAATAGGTAAGACACGAGTCACATTAATGATATAATGTGTCATATTGGGAGCTAAATCTCTCGTCTATTGAGTTTAACAGTGATCTACAACACTTACAGAAGCAGAAGGTGCCATTTAGACAAAGTCATACATAACTAAATGTTATATTTAGCATGACACTATTTGAAAAAAATCAACTACGCAAAGTGACAAAATATTCACTTTTTTACATATTATAATCGTAAATACAACATATAGTTGGGTTGCAAGAAGTTTGTCTTTTGGAAAAAACTAAGTTTATGAATATGTTTGTCTAATAACATTAACTTACAATGACAAAACAGGATATATTTAAATTACTTTTCAAACAAACAAACAAACAAACAAACACAAACTAATTTAAAACATTGGGAAACCTGGAAACAACTGAGTGATAGGATGCACTCTTTGAATAAAGTATTGTGATTTCCTGGATACTGTGGTTTCCAGTCTATTTCACATCATGTATTTTTGCTTATTTGGACGACATATCGAAGTCTATAAAACACCATTTTATGATTATGCTTTATGTAATTAGGATTACAAGTTAAATATAAGGTACTCTGTTGCAATTTGATCTTTGAAAATTGGTGAGTGATTTGGTGTTGCTTTTATCAAAATGCTACTTGTAGGGCAATGCATGCTCACTCTTCGCGAACACCAGATGCCATTACTGAATGTCAGTGGTTCATGCACATAGCTTCTATATTTATATTGCCAGAATGTCTAATGGAAGCACAGGTAACGAAGTTGATATTTTTATTTGGTAAGTTTGGTCTTTTTTTGTTTTGTTTTGTATTGATGTTTAATAATCTTGTGCATGTTTTGTGGTTTCCTAGTTCAATGCCATATTATACTCCACTGTAATATAAATAGTCACTTATCTTAATAGAAACATATTGGAACATGTGTGATTCTCATGCGAGACTGATTATTTGATGAACGTGTTCCCTATCTTTTGGCACAGCAGCACTTCGCATCACGTGACCTACTTCTCTTCGAAACCAGAGTCTGATGACATTACTGGATTCTAACGTCCATAATGTTATAATTATAGTAGTGTAGTACATACAGTGAAGTTCATAATGACAGTCGTGTGGTAATTGCAATGACAATCAACACGTTCATCTATTTCAAATACTCACTTCAGGACTGATAAGAACTAATGTTTACTTTAATTCTGCTACACAGAGTGGACGTTTCATGATATTACCTGAAATAGAGACGTTTTAACTTGTTACTTATCAGTTATTATGATTGTACATACATCACCTCTGCTCAACCTATGA
>JAULCD010258438.1:0-10241 GCA_032361085.1 Calliostoma canaliculatum
CCGTGTCTCCTGATCCGAAGGCGAGCGCCTTGTCCACATGACCAAAGAGGTTAACCCCGTCAGTAGGCTGACAAGGTGCGGGTGTCATCTGTGAGATGAATATCACCCTGCTACACAAGGATCGCAGTCATCAGATGCATGATTCCACACTGAACTGAACTGAATGTAACAGTTTAGAAGTAAACGGACAAAAGTGCTTGTTTACCATCAATTTACACTTTAAACAAAGATATTTTGAATATCAATATTTTGTTTTCATTTTAAATTTAAGTAGTACTAAACAATAATTTTGATGTTATGAGATAAATGCAACTTGCGTTGTGAGATCTCATTTGTTTTCCTAAATTGTGAAGGACATCAATTTATATTTCTCATTTAAGTATTACTTTAGGGAGGTTAAGAAAAGACATTATCTTTGTATGTTGTAAGTGTAATTTCATCTTTCAAACTTTACTTTGTCTCAAGTTTTCTTGTTTATGACATGATACAACATAGACAGTTGAACATGTCAACTTATAATCTCCATACTTAAATGTCACAGAAATAAAGAGAGACAGTCATTGTAATGTTGTAGTTGGGAGCTACACATGCCCATATTTATGTTATTTATGTTACAAAGAGACAGAAAGCACACGTGACAGAACAAAGAATGGCAGACCATTCGTCACTACCTGAAATGATGATCATTATATATGCTTGTTTTACCATAGAACTGGTTTTAAATTCTGATAGTAACTACCAACATATCTGAAATAATGTCACAGTCAATGAAGAGTACCTAGGAGACTCTGATTGTTTGGTATTTGAGCATAATGGCCCTTCTGTGACAAACGTTTTGACACACAATGTCTGAGAGGTAGTACAGGTTTAATTTTTGACTGCTAATGTTAGTTGTGTCAACAATTGTACATAGGGGAAAGGGCAGCACATTGTATCTCAATGATTGTTCAATTTTGGTCAGTGGAAGTGTCATAATTTGGGGACAGGGGAAGACAGATATGGCAGTGATTGATTGTAATCATACTGCTAAACGTTACATCGACCACCTAGAGTGCCTGGTTATTCTGCCATTTCTCCAGCAGAATGTAGGATATTGTTTTAATATAACAACTCTAGACCTCACACTGCATGTGTTGTTATAAACTTCATGCAGGTCAATCTTCTTTCCTTACTAGCATGCCCACCTGACCTATCTGAATATCTTTGGGGTCTCTTTAAATGGCACCCCCATAAAGCAGATATCAATTGACCCAGGCAGTTTGAAAATAATATGGCTTAGAATTCCTCCTTATGTCATCAGATGATTGACATCCTCGGCATGAGAGGATGCTTTAACCCAAGAGTGCCAAGTTCAATACTTTTTTGTTTGATTGTCAAAATCTAATCTAAATAGGCTTATGAAAACCCACCCTGGGATAATTTGTTTAAAAGAGCTCCTATTGGAGCTCTTTTAAACAAATTATTCCAGGTTAGGTTTCCAACAGCACAATGTAGTTAAAGTGTTAACTCCTATTGTACCAAATTCAACACTTTAAGAGTTCATGACTGTGACTACCACACCATTCCACTGACCAACCAAACTGGACAGTATTCATAAAACTTTATTTGCAAGATTTAATTTTATTAAGGGTACCTACCCTGTCTCCTAATTGTGACCATACATTTTGTATCATTTATATCTGTATAAACACCACTTACAAGGTTGGTGCATTGTGATTTCTGAAGAGATAGCACTTATTATGTTTAATATAGTGTGTCTGCTTTTTCATATTATACTTGGTATAGGTTTGATAGCCCTTATTTTGTACTTGTCAAGTTTAGAAGCAGAAAATCAGCATCCTAATTGGGACAAACTGTGCCCTCCTTCAAATCAAATTAAATCATCATAATAAATTAATTGTTTTTAAACTATCTTTTTCGACATATATATTATTAACTAATATTAGATTGGGAGTATCAGCATTTTATTTGTCTGCAAGAGGTGGAAATGATCAACACGATATACACTCCTATCCTATAATATAATTTCCACATTGTGTTTTCATGTCTTCACACTCGTTTACTTTGATTTGACCAAAAATAGTGAGAGTAAGTAAGTTAGGGTTTAATGCTGTTTTCCAAAAAAATTCTGACCGGAAATAAGAACTGTATGTATGGTGAGTGCTACTGACATCACTGATTGTCAGTGATTAGAACACATAGTTTTTAGGGCCCCATTCCTAAAAGCAATCGTAGCCCAAGTTGATCATAACGATTTTTGAAACAATGTCCCGTGAAGTTGGGTTTTTTTATAATTGGCTTACGACTGTTATTGTGCAGAGATTGATTTCCAAAGCGATCTCTGTGCTACGACGGTCATCAGCCAATGTTACACTTTAGCACTTACAATCAACTTAGCATAAAATCGCTTTGAGGAATGGAGCCCAGGTCTGTACTATTGTTTTTGGTAAAATTATTTTAATAACTGCTTAAACTGTGCTAAACATTGATTTACTTTTATAAAAAAGTCCTGTGAACTTCTTACTGTTTATATTTTCCTTTTAGATTTTTTCTTCACCATTCTCATATAAACAGTGTATGCATGATTGGTGAAGCAGTACGTGTTAGCACTTCTCATGAGTACCTGACAGCATCACTGATTCTCAAATATCAATAGCTTTTGTGCCTACATTGCATGAATTTTCAGTCTAATTTTTGTTGGCAGGTACATAAAGATGATGAATAAATTGAATCAACTTTTTTTATGTTTTCCTTCAAACTTTAGTCTGTTTTTTCATGTTCTGTCGGAAGCTTTTGAAACTCAGCACAGGATATAAGAGTTGCAAGTCCAAGTAAACTTGCTTCATCAAGCTAAGTGTTTATGACTCAATTCTAATGTCAATTTAAAATAATTTACAGCAGTATGGGATTGCATTTTACAAATGAGTTCAACCTACCAGTCTAAATCCAACAATCTCTTGTGACCACACACAACATGGTAACGACAAGTTCATGAGGTACAGCTGAATATGAGATAATGAATGGTTGAGAACAGAAGAGAAGAGAGAATTGATTGTGATTAGTCTTGCTTCAAGAAGTCTACAATTATGTTGCATACTCTATTTAGAATCTGCTGCAACAGGACGCTGGGCATATATGAAGTTTGCCAGTAAAGAGCAACCATTTATCCTCTTGTTACAGGAAAATTATGTCTTTTCCTCAATTTCGATAATTACTCTCTGAAATATAATCCTTTCTATTGGGAATTCTTGAAAAAATCTTATTGCCTAATATGCTGATTGGTCCATAACCTTCAATGAAAGTTCAGCTTTGCATGACAAACATGGAGAATATTAAGTTCAGTTGAGCTGGTATAATTAATTTAATACAGATGATCATGCTATCAGTTAAATGATGATCAATTTTACCCAAGAAAAAAGATAAATGCAGTAACGGGACATTGGGCTCAATGGTTCAATTTACAAATGCTACAAAATCAATGTTTTTCTTTTTAAAGTGCACAGTTTAAAATTATTTTTGCATTTCTAAACTACATCAATTGGCTCAGTGTCTGTAATGTGGGTTGTCTTATTTCAAGTAAGCCTTATATTTGAATGTTTAAAGCATTTTTAAGGATATTTAATGAAAAATTGAATTAAACTGGATACATTTCGTCATAAAAATAATTATAAGGTGTGTCTGAGTAATTTGCATTGGATTTAATAATAATTTGTGTTTAAAGTGCCATAGCTACCTTTTTCTACACAAATTCATTTAATCCTTATGCATTCAGAAATGTATTTGTCTTTCCGAAATTCAAATGTGGAAGTGATAAATGCTAAACTGGTACATGTGTGCCATATGTTTGAGTTATTCCAGGAATATGACATTATCACATTATATGGAAAGCAAATGTATTCTGTGATGGGGTAATGGTGCAATCGCTTCAGCTGTGCATTACAGTAGAGAATCTCATCATGGCATGTTTCAGTTTTAACTAACTATGCTGATTAGTTGTTTTGTTTTCTCAACTGTATATAAAGTGTTTTTTTAATTCAAATAAAGGATCATTCTATTTTACAATATACCGTTAATGACACACAATAAAATAATGTGTGAAAGGTTTGTTTGCTTGACACAGCTTATGTATGAAATCAATAGCTTTTCACCCTTACCATGTGTGATGTGAGTTTGTCTGTTTTTAACTGTCATTCCCTAGTTGCAGTCCCCAGGCAATCATAAACAAACATAAATGTATGACTCCTTACTGCTGTGTTGTATAAATAATCAAGTGGAAATATGGTATTTTCTTAGGCATATATCAGATAGTTTTCGGAACAGTTATAGCAATTTATGGATTTATGTGATTGAGAACATTAGTGTATATTAACAAATATAGGAAGAAAATATTACTGGAAATAATCTTCAGGTGTCGTCTAACTTCTATTGGCTAGATTTAACTGTTGTTTTTTTAAATATCATTGATGAATAGAGTTGTGAATTTTTCTTTTTACAAAATCAAATATGTCTGTCTGATTATTATTCTGAAACCAAGCCACTTTGATTCGGGATATTATGCAGCAGGCAATAAATATTTAAAAAAGGGAAAACAATTTCTAAAAGTCCAAAGCAGTCGCACTTAGATATAGTTATACGACCAGCCGGGCACATTTTGGTTAGAGTTACTTATTAAGGTTAGTCAGGAACAGCAATGAGGGCAATATGGGCTCAAAAGTATGAGGCACGATAAGGGTTTATAGTCTCATAAAGAGAGTGATAAGATGACAGTTAAGATGTATTAGGCTCACAGAGCCTTGTGTATCTAGATAATGCAGTATTATGATGATTAATTGATTTTACTAATAGATTAAAGTATGTAGATGTAATGATAACCTATGGAATGCTACAGATAACAGAATGCCCCTGAAACATTAACATTAACATTCTTAAACACATTCATGATTAATTTATTTACTTGAGCTGATACTGATGTTTTACTGTTGACAAGATTTGTTAAGTGGTATTCTGACATTAAATCGCTGAAGCAAATATCTGTGAAATTGAAATAAGTAATTTTCACATAAATAATGGTTAGTTACCAATAAATCTGAAGTTATGGTTCTTCAATCAATAGTTTTACTTTCGTGTTATGTCCATGTACATCACACTAGGCCAATGGGTTCAGTTTAAAAATGACAAAATTGTTGTTAACTGTGTACTATTAAAACTTGTTTTGCTTCAGAAAGTGCAGTTTATAAAGGTTTTAGTACTTTAATTTGACCACATTGGCCTTATGTTATTATATTCTTGCTGCATACATAACCTAGCTGATGTTGAAGAGAAGATACAAGATAAGGTATATCTAAAAAAATAATGTTTTCAATTTCTTGAGTTCTTGATTGGTTTTTTTTCTGGAGGTAACTGCCAAAACAGGAATGTGTGTTTTAAATAGTTATTGGACGGGTTAATACAAACATGTTTTTGACTTATGACATAACATTGTTGGTTTAAGTATTGGTAGCTAGGTGTACACTTGATATTGAGTGTAAGGTATGAAATCTGCACAGTGTGAATAGAAGCATATGTTGTTTATTTTTTCTCTTCTCAAAGCCGTACTCACAACTTTTTGTGACACTTTAGTGTCTTCTGCAGATGTGGGATTGTTTTAATTCTGTAAAACGAGCATATTTATAGTTTCCATGGGGAATTGCATTTGAGTCATTATCAACTTCATGTGATCCTCAAAGTCTGTGGTTGTTTACCGAAACCAAGAACACAGGATCCTTTGTTATTCTTGTGTTAACCTTTGTGAAGTTAGTTCATATTCAGATTGACTAATGGTATAATAGAAGGAGAAATCATACAGTGTCTATAGACTTTGTAAAAATGTCTGGCGAAGAGGAAAGAAACCTAAAGAATATGTGTAAACACTTAAGGTCAATATTCATAAAAGGCAGACGTCTTGAGTTTCCAGTTTGGGATAGAGATGATGGGGTGTGTTATTTTCTGTAAGGATTTTGAGTATAACTAACCGATACCTGCAAAGTGATCAGTCAGACTTCCTTCTGCTTGATTTCCACTGAAGTCTGACAGTGAAGGACCCTTCACAATATGAGAAGGCTAGAATGGTAATGGGAATATTGGCAGCGTTTTCACATTTAACCAGAAATTCATTTGACCACTGGGTTTGGTTTACAAATTCCAAACATGTTGTAAACTGGGCACTTTTCAATGAAAAATATGCTTTTGTTTAAAAAGTGTCCAGTTTATACTAAGGCCAAATAAAAATAGCGTTGTAGTTCCGATTACCCGACTTTGCCTAGAAAAAAAGGTGCTGACCCTAATTTTTGTTATCATCATGATGAGAAAAAAACTATTTTATATAATCTTCTTCAATAGGAAACCAATTTTTATCTTTTAAAAATTTGATGACAGCAAAATAATACTTTAATAGAAAAAAATGTAATAGGAACCACAACATATATAGTTTTGGTCCTAATTTAGCTCAGTGAATGCAAAACACTAATAGTTAAATATAAACTCACTTTGCTTTGGAAAGTTTTCAGTTTACAATCATTTTAGTTTTTGAAAACTGAGCATGTTGTGCCAGTGATTGATTTTAGTAGAACTTTAAACTGTGACCACTTTTTGCTCTTGAAAACATATCACTGAGAGGAGCTCTTTTGAACAAATTACCACAGGTTAACTTTTTAACATCTGCTTTGTCTAGACCTAGGACCACGGAATTAACATATGATGTGTATATTTCAGAGTACCAGTGCATCTGCAGTGCTGAAGGTTAATGGCATTTTCATCTGTTTAGCAGTATCATGTTGCCCTTAATTGTTGATGGAATTAACATTTGCCGTTCCAAGGTCTGCTGTTATTTTTTTATTCCCCACATTACAAAGTTGTAGGGGGATCGAGGAAAGGTTTCAGTTCGTTCGTCCCACCAAACTTTGTCCTGAGCACATCTCTGTGACTATTTGAGATATCTTTTTGAAACTTGGTGGTTAATATTACCGGTATTTTGAGTTTTGGCAAAAGAAAAGTTTCATTTGATTTTTGTTTCTGTTTCCTTAGAAACCAGTTTGACTTAAGTTTTGTAAAGGTAGTAAAGTCTTGTCCGGAACAGAACTCAGTAACTACTTGAGATATCTTCATGACACTTGGTGGTTATCTTTATTGATGTATGCAGATGTGCAGTTTGGCACAATTAAAATGTTAATGTGATTTTGTTATCCATTACTATGGAAACCAGTTTGACTTAGGTTTTGAAGAGGTGGTAGCCTTGTCTTGAGTAAAACTCTATGACTTTTTGAGATATCTTCATAAAACTTGGTATTTGTGTTTGTCAATTTGTGTAGACATACTTTTTGGCAAACTTAAAAGTTACATAAATGTAATTGTCAGTGTTAGTATTTCTGTTACTTTTATGACAGATGATGCAATTTGTTTCAGTTGTAGCCTTATATAATATTTGGATGCATTTATTCTTTAAACATGTGAATTGGCAGATGTAAATGGTTGTCCTTAAAATAATTATTCTTTTAGAAGTTGTTGCACTTGTTTCATGTGCATCACCAATGTGCAGGCAATGTTGATGACTTGTAAACTGTGAAACAGGTTGTGTGATGATAAAATGGAAGAAACCTTATTGACCATTTGAAATTTTGAAATTGTACAGTTTTTGTTTATGATTTTTAAATAAAGTGTGACTTATTGACAGGCCAGGTATTGATTAGAAAACATTTAAGGAGACATTGAAACATTGAAACGCATATATTTGGGAAGACAGATTCACATAAAAAATAAGGCAATTTAGAACTAAAAGTCAACTGTACGAACAACTGAAAAAAAACCCCAAAAACATTATTAAAATAAACTCAAAATTGTTAAACAATAGGTAACAATTTAAAAGTTTCATCTTTGTCATAAAAGCAATGCATGGTGCCTATGGCACTGGTAATAAAAGATTATGGAGAATAACGATAAAACCCTAAAAAGTTCACAAGTAGATGCTGTCGACTCTATTGAACAAAAATGTTTTATGTGACTGAGAGCTGTATACGCATAACATTGTAGGGCTGGGCCTGGTTCCTCAAAGTGATCTTAGTGTTAAAATGAGTGTAAGTGATGTTTAAAACAATGTCCTGTGGAGTTGTTTCTTATCATAGGCTTATGACTGTTATAGCACAGAAATTGATTTGAAACTGGTGCCGATTGGCACCAGTTCAAAAGCGATCTCTGTGCTACCACAGTCATAAGCCAATGTTATATTTTAGCACTTACGATCAACTTAGCGTAAGATCGCTTTGAGGAATGAGGCCCTGTACTTGGAGTTAAAAGCAAGCAAATGACTGGGTGGTAGATACTTGTTAAGTGTAATAGGCAGGTACGTGTGATAATTGATCCACTGTTGGCAACCAGCTTGACAACACCATCACAAATAGGTTCTTGTTTCCTCCTTAGCTAATGCAAGTAGAGAGGAAATGTTATTGGCTTTGCTTCTTGATTTGTTTAACAAACTCTTCAGCTCACCACTGGTGTTTAAATTTAACCATTGATATTTTAACTGTTGACATAATTCCTATTTTTTCTCCTTTGGGAACAACAACTGTTCTACTCATTTCTGAGGAGAAGAGGTTTGCAGAGAAATTGTCGCTCTTATAAGTCACTTACAGTTTACAGTTCCTACGGCAGTAGCACTGTGCACAATTTCCATTGATGTTTATGATTTCCTGGAGGGTTCTTTCCTACACAAAAAAAACTTGACTGTTGTGCAGGTACACAAGCCTAGCTAGGTCCTTACAAGTGTGCCAAAATGTAAATATTTTGACAATGTCTGTCCAAAAACTTATAGGTGCATGAAGTTGGCAATAATGAATAATTGAAACCTTATATGAGGTGTAGGTCCAATTAGGAGCTACATTTTTGTGTCTGTTGAAGTTTTGCCATAAATTTAGAAGTGTGAAAGTGAAACTCCCTTGATCCTGTTATGTTGACAATAAGATTGTTAAGCTCTTGGATTTGTCAGAAGTACCAGTGCCAGATGAATTGTAATTATGAATAAAGATGTGGAGACAGAAGCAGGATAATAGGTTCTGAAAGAGTAAATCTGCTCAATGGAAGACTAAGGCTCATAAATCTCCTGTCCATGGTCGTATCTTAATTATCCCCAAAAGCTGTTTATTCATTCAAGCCTTGGCTATAGTATCCAAATTTATTGACAGTTTTAATCCTGGGGAGATTGCACCAGCCCACATCAGTTATCTTAGAGATATAAAAAGCACCAATTAATTTAAATGTTTGTGCTAAAGAAGAGGAATTATCTGACTATATCATACTGCTGATTTAGTTCTTATCAAAACACGTGCAATACAGAGCAGTTTTAATTTGTCATGAGTTGTTGATGGGATTATGTTTACTGCAGTTTGTTATTTTAATACACCAGACTATAATAGGTTTGTTTAAGGATGGCAAACCTGTTGAAATCTGTGCTTTTTCCAAAGAAAAACATTTTTCTTCAGAAAGTGCATAGTTTAGGGGCATTTATAAACCTGATCTAATGTCCTAGTTTATGGGTATAATCATATATGTGCTTGCAAATATTCAAACTCAATGGTATGCAGTATCAAGCTGTCTGGGGCAAGTAACAGAAATAGAAAAAGGCACACATTATTATCCTTCTCTACTCCCTTCATGGATTATGTTACCTCTGGTATGTAACTGCTTCTATCATGAAGCTATTATACAATGTTAAATCTAATTTATGCTTTTCTCTGTTTGCACAGTGTAATTCTAAAGTTAACATGTAAGGGATACAAGGATGATAAACCTCTCAAAAACTGAACACTAAATTTGAATAAATAAACTTCTGTTGCAAATAGTTTTTATGTAACTTCTGGAATGTGGCTGTGGGTCATGATGAAGCCAATTGTTTGCTTGATGTTAATATCAAATAAACACAAAATAACATGTTGCATGTTGTGTAAATCCAGCCAAGTACAAGCAGACATACTCAGAAACATGCATACAAGAGTTCAGGTAGCTCAGAGTCACCATGATGGCTGCCATTGACCTGGGCCCCGTTCTTCAAAGCGATTTTAGGCTAAGTTGATCGTAAGGAATTTTTAAAACACTGTCCTGTGAAGTTGTTTTTTATCGTAGGCTTACGACTGTCGTAGATGAACAATGAAGGTATTTTTTATGGATATCAACTTCTTTATTGCAATGTGTGCGACGTTTCGGCGTAGATACTA
>JAULCD010258549.1:5514-16147 GCA_032361085.1 Calliostoma canaliculatum
AGGAATGAACACGTAATGTTGACACCAATATGTCATATGACAAAATCAGTAACGTCGGGGATTGATGAGCTGCTGGGCCAAACCTGCTACATTCCTAAGATGTGGAGATGTCACAGAGCTAGTGCAGTGCATACTCGGATGTAAATCTCCAAAAACACCCATTCATTATGACATTGAGTGGGCAGTTGCCGTGTAGAAAATGTGCAGAGGCTAACGACCAGACTTTGTAGGGACAAGAGGACAAAGGTGGGAGAAGGACCTTCACCCCTTTTCCCTTTAGGATGATTGCACATAGCCAGCAGGATACGGTCGTGCACACTATCTTTGTCTTAGTCTGTAACAATGAGATGAAGAGGCGCTGAAAGTTCCTTCTACGATATGCACATAAGGCTCTAACCTAGTATAGTGAGAGATTGTCGGCAAACAAATGATAATGGGGACAGGTGGCACATATGTTCTGACTGACCTGGAAGCTGATTTTTGGCTAGGAAGTCTCACCATAATCCAAGATGGACGTCCCCATGGTCTTGCTGATCGAAGCTTACACATCTAAAGTCATAACAATGGTTCTAGAGAATGGTTAAGAATGATCGACTATCCTGTAAGTCAGCAAACTCAAAAGACACAGGGTCAAGTCCAAGGCAAGGGGCTTGGAGTGACATAGGTGGTCTTTTACAGAGTAAGCACGTATTATTTTAAGGAATTACGGTACTTTCGTGAGAGCGGCAAGGTACATACTAATAGTCAACACCCTTCAGATGTTGTGATATAAACAGCTAAACCAAAAAGTCGGCTGGGGTAGAGTCACCACCGAGGGCATGAACCCCTTTGACTTGACATAAGTAGAGAAGGTGGTCCACTTGTTGTAGAAACATGATGGGCTTTGAATACGATGACAGCAGCTGGTACAGATTAACTTTATTGATTAGCGAGATTTTGAGCAGTTCCATGCGTGAAGCTGGTAAATTACTGTTCCAAGGTGTGGCAGTGCTAATGTCTGAACAGGTGGGGCCACAGTGGAAGACGAGTAGTGGTAAATTAGCGATGTCAATGAGTTCTGAAAAGCACATGTGAGCTGGCCGATAAGAAGCCACCAAAATCAGTTAAAACTGTGTCTGACGAATATTCCCTGGTATCAAGGGTAAGAGTACTATGGGAGGAAATGTGTATCCATCGAGACATTCCCATGATATTTTTAATGAAGCATGGTCCGAGGCTAGTAGATTCGGAATCCGTGAGTTAAACAGCAGGTCTGTGGTTTAGGCAGATTTGCGAACAGGTCGACTCTGGGTGCAAAGGCCTCTGGATGTACAGTTAATTCCATCGGAGATGGACAAGATGGTTAAGACGAGAGTGAGCAACAATATTCTTTGCTCTAGAGATGTGACAGACCCTTGTCATTAGATAAAGTGAGTCCACAAGGCCAAACAACTTCAACATCTGGTCTAGGCACAGTCAGTGGGTAGATCCTTGATGGTTTATGTAGTGGACAAGTGACCTGTTGTTGATTAAATCATGAGTTGTTGATAAAAAAACCTGTTGAGGCCAGTGATTAATGGTTCTCATGGCCACCTCAAATGAAGGACGTTGATGTGCTGAGTTCGCTAGGGCTATCGGCCTACTACTTGATTGTTCTGGAAGGAATGAGTCTACAAAGAAGCAGATGTTGAATGCCTTTTTGCTTTGGCCTTCGTTTTGACCTTGTCAGAAAAGTAAACTTGTTGCTTCTCAGTGCTGTCGGGCTGAAGGCCTACTGCATGTTTGCATGTTTAAACTTGAGAGAAGTTTGGGATACCCTGAATCGATGTTTTGAGTTATCACAAAACCACCATCTTCTTTTCAGTCATTATCACTATCTTGTCGAGGACTGCTGAAAGCTGAAAGCTGAAAGCTGAAAGTCTCTGCAAAGTATAGCTTTAAGATGCATAACCTTAATTTTGTAAGAAGAAATTTTCGTAAGCAAGAGGTCTCAATCAATATCATTCAAGATAGAGTGAATGTACTTCATGTCATGGAGAAGGTAGTGAGCCAGCATCAGAGGCTTGGGGATCCTAATTGAAGGTAGAGCAAAAGAGAAGGAGGTATCCATGTCCACCATCAACTTCTGAAAGCTGGCCGGTGTAAGGAGAGTCATCTATGCGAAAAACAGTTAGGCGGGGAGATCGTCATCACACGGTTAATAAAGGTTAGTCATCGAACTCAAGATCTTGGAATATTTGACTGTGCCCTGGGTAGTGTCGTCATTGCCTCAACCGTGCAGAGCAAGTGTGGTCTAAGAGAAGGTCTTGGTGGGCCACTGGATAATGCAGTCACTTAAATTGATGTCGCCAGGCAGGCATAGCAGATTATGTTGAATCCACTACACTCACAGTTTGAAGGGCCGTAATAGCTTGGAACTGTTGTAACAAATCCACAGTTGATAGTGTGGCTAGAGGTGCAGGAATAGGAGTCGTAAGTTCAGATGGAAAATATGATGTCTCTAACGCTGAATCAGCTTGCACAGTGGGGCAGGTCTGCTTTGGTCCCAATGAGAAAAATGCTGCTGGTGACGACAATTCTATCTGCTCCTATACGTGCTGTGCTTAATCTGACAGTAACGGGGAAAGATCTCTTTTACAGTCGGGTCCCTGAATTATCTAATGGGGGGGGTACATGCTTCCCAGATTAGTCTCTGTAACTGCTGTTATCGTAGTCAGAATCAAAGTCTCATCCGTCACATCTACAATAGGTTGGCATCAATCCAATTTATGGTTTTCATTGTCTCTGGAAATTGATTCGCAATCGTCCTTTTTGTTATAATCGATTGCGTCCCTGCTGGATTGAAATCTGACGTTGTCTCTCTTGTCCTGATCACTGCTGGTACAAGAAACAGCACAACCCTCTTCTCTGGGAATTCAGTAGAAGTTGAATCTCTATAGGACTGACCATCACGAAAGGTGGAATAACATGAATGTCAAAAAATAAGAAAGAAAAAGAGTGATATATTTTAACCTTGTCAGGAGACGATCAGCTTATGTGAACATGACTGGCCCTGTTGTAAGCTAGGCTTAACATCGTAAAGCGTTGTTACCCGAAGTTGCTCTTTGCTCAACCAACGAAGTCTGTTGGGAAACTATTCGTGCACGTTGTCCTGCAAATGTGTAAACGACTTCTTGGTTTTGTAGCATCTATCAGCTACCCTCCTCACTTGAGCACAATGATAACGTATAAACTCTGCCGCTGACAAAAGTGCAGTAGTCACACCCACTATCATCGGTACATTACGTTACTCTATTAGTTGCACAACAATTCAAACACTCCGAACAGATTCGTGTGCAATAGCGCCGGTCTGCTAACCTTTGAGAAGTTAGATTAGCCCTGCAAGAAGAATGGAGGCGCACACCCATTATACAAACCCGCCATTTGATCAACAGTATGCATGCAAGGTATCATGTTTGTATTGCTGCAAGTAGTGGAAATACCAGATAGTGTTGAATCTGCTTTATGAATGAATGAGATCAAAGTAAAACACATTTATTTAAATTTGAAAAGGTGTTCTTTAATATTTTTTGGTTCTAAAAATGTTTTATGAACTCATGTAAAGGTATATTGAATGTCAAAATTTATTAACATTAACATTTTAAAAAATTTGCTTTGTTAATTATTTGTCACCTTACCTCCGACAAGCTCACATGCATGATGATCTGTGTTCCTTTGTCTGCCAAGCTCTGCAATAATATGTTCAGTCATGAAGATTCTATCCTCATCTATTGAAGTATTATTCACAGAAAAAACACAAAGGAAACAAACAGGGCAAAACAGATATACAATATTAAAATATTATACATTCTGTGACGTAACAAGTGAGTGAGTTAGGGTTTAATGCTGTTTTCAAAAAAGTTTTCTTTTAGTTATATAGCGACGGCAAGGTTTATGGCAGGAGAATAGCCTACATCGCCAATCTGGTTATGTGATGCAGTAAAACCTGCGAGCTTCGGCTGGTACCTGCGAACCAGGAGTACGTGTTACTGTGTTCCCTAACATCACAATGTAACTACGTTTTTATCACATTATCAGTTTACGTAGAATTTATTTTCTCAACAAAATATTTTACATTCATATACTTCTATCGATAACACACATTTAGGTTTCTGTCAAAATCCAACCGATCGCAATATTTGTTTTGCATTTGCAAACAAATCTTTATTTCACTATCTATTTGATCATCATCGTTTACTTACTGTAGAAACAAAACACAAAGCCTTTTCCTTTTCTTGAAGACGTTCCAACATTAAACTCCAGTGTGACGTCACCATTTGGAAAATCAAAGTTTTGAGTTTTGTTTTGGTCAGTGACATTGATCTCGACCTGGCCGTGTCTAAACACTAGCTGGTCCGTTGAGTGGTCAAGGTCGGCCTCAAGGAAACTGACCCGTAGTCTCTTTCCCGACTGTCCTCTAAAGGTGATGCTGCGACGGGAGGCGTGTCCGCTGTAGTCCCAGGGAAACGTGTCGTTAATCTTGATTATTCCTTCTTTCTTTCTGATTGTGGATCGAGCTTCATAAAAGTTGATGATTTTCGCTGTAAGCAATAAACTACATTAGTTTAGGAACATCATTCTTGTAGGATTATGAGATACGTTATAAAACACAAATTGAATGGATGTACGAGGGCTGACTAAAAAGTTTTTAGCCTAACTGTAATAGACCCGTACCAAGTAGGTGGTTTTCTTTTTTTTCTCTACAGTGTCCCCTTCTAAGATTACACAATATTGCCAGCGATGCAGCAAGACCTGGATGCAGGTAAAACTATTTCTTCAACCACTCTTAAAAAGGCACTCACAGCGGAAATGATGTCATCGTAACTAGAAGAATGGCCACCGGCTAATTCTTTATTTTTTTTAATTTTTAAAGACTATAGGAAGTCTGAAGGGGACACAATCGGGTGAATAAGGGGGATGGTAATAAAGTCCGGAGCTAAACTCATGGATCGCTGACATGGCATTAATGTCATCAACAGGAGCATTGTCTTGGTGGAGCAGGACTCTTTTAGTGAGTATTGCCCATTGCTAAGCTTTGATAGCATCACTCAACTGTGTCAGAGTTATCCATTAGTAGCCTGCCCTTTTTCAAGATAGTCAATAAACAGTACCCTTAGATTATCTTTCCAGCAGAAGAAAACGACTTTGGACTTTAGGATGGGGAGGGGGTCACAATTTCTTAAAAAGACAACCCTATTTAACATGTTTAGAAACATTCATATATAGTTATAACTTACTGGTTTTGACGCACAATGCCCTTGATTCAATTACGTCAGGCATTTCATTTGTGCACATTCCATCTACGTTGAGTATATTAGGAAAGGTATTGTTCATCATAACAAAGCACCTAGTTTTCCAATAACATTCTTCTGCAACCTGTCTGAAAACTTCCAGTTGTAACCCAGAACAACTGATACTGCCATTACAATTTCTGTTGGTTGTTTTGGAGCATCTGACATCGACATAGAACATGCTTTCTTTCTTCTTTCTGCACTTGAGTTCCAAGAATCTATGTGACGTTGTATAAAGGTGGCATTGTCGATCACACAGTGCTGCAAGTAAGTATACGAACAAACTATATATATAATTAGATGAGGTTTAGCGTTAGCTTTATAATGTATAAATATTAAGAGTATTCAGCAAAAGATTGTGTTCATGAGACAGTATAAGTGACGAACCCATTCAAACTCACACTAATCAAAGCTAAGCAGCTCTCCAAATAGTTATTTCAATGACATATGTTTATTGGCCGAAACAAGTTTTAAATAAATAAAATGTCATGTTGATTTAGGAATTAACACATGTGCTCCATGCCAATTGTTTAGAAAGACTTAGGACGAACAATGAATGTTGTTATGAAAATTATAATGTCTTTTTGTATTGCTGCTCTAAAACATATTAAAAAACACCGCTAAAAAGATATAAAAAAAATAAAGTAATACAGTCAACCCTCGTTAATGCGGACGACAGTAATCTGGTTCCGCACCGTCCGGACATACTCAAGCTGTAACCAATCTCTGTCAGTCAATGTAAATTCGATTCAGCAAACCGTTCATTCGGACGTTTTTAATAAAAAAAACGACACCGTCCTCATTAACGAGGGTTGACTGTATACTAATATTAATGTTATGATCAGTATTTAAAGTAACGTGCCGTAGGTAAAATGAAGTGCAGTACTTAAAGTACAGCGCAGTAGTTAAAGTGCAGTGCAGTAGTTAAAGTGACGTGCAGTAGTTAAAGTAAAGCACAGTAGTTAAAGTAAAGCGCAGTAGTAAAAGTGACGTGCAGTAGTTAAAGTGACACGCATTAGTTAAAGTAAAGCCCGGTAGTTAAAGTGACGTGCAGTAGTTAAAGTAAAGAGCAGTAGTTACAGTAAAGTGCAGTAGTTAAAATGAAGTGCAGTAGTTAAAGTAACGCGCAGTAGTTAAAGTAAAGCCCGGTAGTTACAGTAAAGTGCAGTTCTTAATGTGATGTGCAGTTGTTATAGGGAAGCCCGGTAGTTGAAGTGATGTACAGTAGTTACAGTAAAGAACAGTAGTTCAAGTAAATCACAGTAGAAAAGCGCAGTAGTTAAGTGACACGCAGTAGTTACAGTAAAGCGCAGTAGCTAGAGTGAAGCACAGTAGCTAAAGTGACATGCAGTAGTTAAAGTGACGTGCAGTAGTTAAAGTGACGTGCAGTAGTTAAAGTGACGTGCAGTAGTTTAAATAAAGTGCAGTAGTTAAAGTGACACACAGTATTAAAGTGAAGCGCAGTAGTTAAAATGACGCGCAGTAGTTAAACTAAAGCCTGGTAGTGAAAGTGACGTGCAGTAGTGAAAGTGACGTGCAGTAGTTAAAATGAAACACAGTAGTTAAAGTGAAGCGCTGTAGTTAAAGTAAAGCACAGTAATTAAAGTGAAGTGCAGTAGTTAAAGTAAAGCACAGTAATTAAAGTGACGTGCAGTAGTTAAAGTAAAGCACAGTAATTAAAGTGACGTGCAGTAGTTAAAGTAAAGCACCTTAATTAAAGTGACGTGCAGTAGTTAAAGTAAAGCACAGTAGTTAAAGTGAAGTGCAGTAGTTAAAGTGAAGCACAGTAATTAAAGTGACGTGCAGTAGTTAAAGTGAAGCGCAGTAATTAAAGTGACGTGCAGTAGTTAAAGTGAAGCGCAGTAGTTAAAGTGAAGCACAGTAGTTAAAGTGAAGTGCAGTAGTTAAAGTGAAGCGCAGTAGTTAAAGTGAAGCGCAGTAGTTAAAGTGAAGCACAGTAGTTAAAGTGAAGCGCAGTAGTTAAAGTGAAGCACAGTAGTTAAAGTGAAGCGCAGTAATTAAAGTGACGTGCAGTAGTTAAAATGACGTGCAGTAGTTAAAGTGACGTGCGGTAGTTAAAGTAAAGCACAGTAGTTAAAGTGAAGCGCAGTAGTTAAAGTGAAACACAGTAGTTAAAGTGAAGTGCAGTAGTTAAAGTGACGTGCAGTAGTTAAAGTTAAGTGCAGTAGTTAAAGTAAAGCACAGTAGTTAAAGTGATGTGCAGTAGTTAAAGTAAAGCGCAGTAGTTAAAGTGATGTGCAGTAGTAAAAGTGAAGCACAGTAGTTAAAGTGAAGCGCAGTAATTAAAGTGACGTGCAGTAGTTAAAGTTAAGTGCAGTAGTTAAAGTGACGTGCAGTAGTTAAAGTAAAGCACAGTAGTTAAAGTGAAGCGCTGTAAGTAAAGTAAAGCGCAGTAGTTAAAGGGATGTGCAGTATTTAAAGTGACGTGTGGTAGTTAAAGTGATGTGCAGTAGTAAAAGTGACGTGTGGTAGTTAAAGTGATGTGCAGTAGTAAAAGTGACGTGCGGTAGTTAAAGTTAAGTGCAGTAGTTAAAGTAAAGCACAGTAGTTAAAGTAAAGCGCAGTAGTTAAAGTGATGTGCAGTAGTAAAAGTGACGTGCAGTAGTTAAAGTAAAGCCCAGTAGTTAAAGTGATGTGCAGTAGTTAAAGTGACGTGCGGTAGTTAAAGTGATGTGCAGTAGTTAAAGTGAAGCGCTGTAGTTAAAGTAAAGCGCAGTAGTTAAAGTGATGTGCAGTAGTTAAAGTGAAGCACAGTAGTTAAAGTGAAGTGCAGTAGTTAAAGTAAAGCGCAGTAGTTAAAGTGACATGCAGTAGTTAAAGTAAAGAGCAGTAGTTAAAGTAAAGAGCAGTAGTTAAAGTAAAGAGCAGTAGTTAAAGTGACGTGCAGTAGTTAAAGTAAAGAGCAGTAGTTAAGGAAAAGCGCAGTAGTTAAACTGACACGCAGTAATAAAAGTGACACACAGTATTAAAGTAGCACGCAGTAAAGTGCAGTAGTTAAAGTAAAGCACAGTAGTTAAAGTGAAGCGCAGTATTAAAAAGAGATATGTAGTATTTATGTCGACGTGCGGGATTTAAAAGTTGAAACATCGTATTTAAGTGACGTTTAGTTTTTAAATTGACGTATTTAAAGTGACGTGCCAATGTCCGAGAACCTAATCTCCAACTAGCACATGTACATCTTTTTTATTATGAAGGCGGAAAGTGGGATTATGACTATATGAAATACAGATGCATAAATGTGTTCAAACAAATTGTTCATAATGTAATCAAAAACCTGTGTCTTCGCTTCTCAAACTTTACTTGAGATTTACATGCTTAACATTTAACAAAACACTTGATTTCCAGTCAGAAATAGTCAGGACTAAGTTTTATTTCAGGTTGTTTTAAACACAATATAAGTTTTCACATAGTGAGAAGTAAGTTTTTCTCAGCTTCGTTGCATTGCCTTAAGTTCATGCGTAACTTCAACTTGCATGTCCCATTATAAACTTAAACAAAGGGAAGCAACTATGTAAACCATGTGAGCAATGACAACACGAGATCTTTACGATGTTTGTGGGAGACATATTTTAGTTGTTTAGCACCCTCGAGTATGGTTTAAACAATATTTTATTTTCAAAATGAAATGGGATTGATCAACATGCATATATGCCTATCTTAAGATCTATCCCGTACAAATATATATAAACAAAGTAACGTAACAACACAATGCAATACAATACAGCACTACTGAAGATAGTATAGATGTAATGTTTACAACAAAATAGCATCAAACATATTTTACATAATTGTAATAATTTAATTTCCAAGTAAAACGGTCGGAAAGTATTTTGAATTTATGAAATGATTCAACAATTCTTTTATTAATAATATCTGATAGATGAATATTACCAAACAAAACAGTCTGTAGATTATAACACTTAACATAGAAGTAACATGCCAAATATGCATCAAAATTTCAAATTTTTAAATACTCATCAAAATGTAATTGTTTATATAATTATTATTAATTGGAACAGTTTATTGTGCTGATAAAAGTGAAGCGTATTGGAAAATAATTGATCAATCGATAGGAAATGCATTAGATGTGAACATGTTTACATATAATAGCAGGGGATCTCAATATAGATGTTCTTCAAGAAAACCATCATACAATTGAACATGTGCAAATGGTTCATGGACTTTCACAAACTATTAAAGAACCAACAAGGATAACCCAAAATTCCAGTACATTGATAGATATACTTTATGTCACAGACGTTGATGGCGTGTGTACTTAACCCAATATGTAGTGATCATTGTCGATTTTTTGTAACCATTAACGAAATAATCCCTAAATGTCATTCCTATAAACGTAAGATTTATTATTATTCATCAGCTGACATAGTCAGTTTAAATAAGGATATAATACATATCAATTGTAATTGGTTATTCTCATCTGGAGATGTGAACATAATTATTGAAGAATTTACTCACTCACTTTAAGTATTTGTGATAAACATATACCTAAAAAAACTGTTACCATAAGATCTAAATATCCACAGTGGATCAATAATGAAGTACATTTATTAATTAGAAAACGAAATCGCCAACACAGGAAAGCAAAAAGACGTAATACTCCAGCTGATTAGGCAAGTTTTAGGCTGTTAAAGAAACAAACTCAGTCCGTAATGCAAAAAATACTTATAGCTTAAAAATTGATACTGATATTAATAAGTCTCATGGTACATGTACTAAAACTTGGTGGCGTTTAGTGAAAGAATATTTAAAATCTAAAACAACTATAGACACAATTTTCCACCAAAATATTCGGCGATAGTTTGTACGATGACTCCAAAGTTATTGCTAACATGTTTAACACCTTCTTCGCTGATTAATCACGCGTGTGTAATCCTAATCTATACCTGCCACCTAATACATTAGATAGTATAGACAATCCATTGGTAGATACACTCTTGAAAGAAGGAGGAGTTAAGGATATTCTATTATCTGTTAATATCACGAAGGCAATGGGTTCTGATGGCATTGAAAATAAGGTACTCAAAGTTACAGGCAGAGTCTAACCCCACTGCTTACTAAATTATATAATTTGTCACTTCAACTAACTATGTTCCCAAGATTATGGAAAGAAGCGTTTGTCATTCCTATTTATAAGAAAAAAAAGCGTGAACAAATGTACAAATTACAGGCCAGTAGCGCTGACAAGTTGCATTGCAAAAATCTTTGAAAAATGTATATTCAAACATGTGTTTAAATATCTTAGAAATAATAACGTACTAACAAATTTAAAATCTGGATTCACA